>PVKP010016480.1:0-48087 GCA_004027715.1 Plecturocebus donacophilus
TTTTTTTTTTTTTCCAAAACGGTATTCCCAAACCTATTTCTTAGATTGTCTTTTTAAACATATCTACTTGATCCCCAAGTAGATAATACTTATTTATTTATTTTTTTTAAGGAGTAGCCCAGGGAAAAAGAATGGTGAATTGAGAATTTCTTTTGTGTAAGTTAAATTATTTTCTTTTCTTTTTTTTCAGCCAAATCAAATAGAAAGCTTACTTTTCTGTATTTAGCGAATGATGTCATCCAAAACAGTAAAAGGAAAGGACCTGAATTCACTAGAGAATTTGAATCTGTCCTTGTGGATGCTTTTTCTCATGTTGCCAGGTATGTTGTCTGTTTTTTGGTTTTGTTTTAAAATTCATTACCTTTTCCACCTTTTTGTTCTTTCCTTTTCTGTGATAGCTTTTGTAAATTGATAACTTCCTACTTTACAGAGAATTGTGGAGGCCAAATTGTGGTTTTATGTTTTGTTGAGCCCTCAAGAGCTATTGAGACATGTAAACATTCTGATACATTTAAGAGTCAGCCTAGCATATCTTTTCCTCTAGATATATTCATTTTCATTTTTTGAATTTATTTCTCGTTATGATACTTGCCTTGGTTTGGTTGAATTGTCTCATAAGCTTATGGTCAAAAAACAAAGCTACTCGTAAGGGAACCTTTTAGTAACATAACCTTAATAGTAAGAAATTAATTGCCAAATGCCTTTCTTTATACTTCCTCCTGGATTTCTAGATGTCTAGTTTACTAAAAATAGTAGTCATTACTGTAACTGCAGTAATAGTAATTATTAGTGTGGAAAGTCGGTGTTTGCTCTGGCTATATTGTATGAAGCCTGATGCTATTGTGTTTTTTTGGCAGAGAGGAGTGGCACACATATGATACAGAAAGCATACATTGGAATACAAGTTTTATAAATTACATCATGTGAGAACAAAAGCTTTCTGTAGGCTCAAATCAGGTGCTCAGGAAAAGCAAAGAAAAACGATTGCTCATTAGAATATTTTATTTATAAGAAACCATAGAAGCAGATATTTGCAAAAGGAATTGGGAAACATGAATGGGAGACTAGTGGATTAAACAAATTGTTATTAGGTCTGAAATATAGTGAAAGGCCTTAAATGAGAAATGAAGTCCTGTTTTCCTTGCAGGATTTGAAAAGTTTGAAGGAATAAAATTAGAAGTCCAAGAGAAAGAAATGACACCTAGCTTTCTAGAGATGAAAAAGATGGGTTTTGTTGATCAGCTGCATAAGTGGCTCACCTTTGAACAACTTGGTCACTGAAGTAGCAAAATGTGTTATTAACTTGAAAAAAATACTGAATCTTTATAACAGAGTAAGCTTAGAACAGACTACTAGAGTAGCTGTCTGAAACAGGAGATATATTTTCTTGTTTTCATGAGATTTAGTTCACAGTTTCTTAGAAATAGTTGGTAGCTCTGCCTCAGACACTATCTGAGTGACCTTGGATGTGTTAATTAACTTTTTGAGCCCAAATCTCCTAACTGGCTAAAGGGGGAGGACCCCACTTATAAGAGTTGTTGTGAGGGTAAAGACAGTATATTTAAAAGTATGTAGTACAATGCTTGCTCCACATTCTTTGCTCATTGGATCATTTCCTATATTCCAGGCACCTAGAAAAGTGTCTGGCACAGAGCTGCTGAGTTACGTAGCTTGAAGGAATACCATTTATAGAGCCTCCATGTGGTGTCCTAGGAGCTGGGCAACATTACGGTCTGCCCTGACACCGAGTAGGGGTTTGGTAAATACTTGTTAAATGAGTTAATTAATGTTAACTCATTATGGAAGAGATTTGGTCTAGGGAGTTGGCTGGAATGATTTCTTGTAGGGATAGTAAACATCACAATTTTATTTAAAAATTTCAGCCTAGGCAACATAGTGAGTCCCTGTGTCTACCAAAACACTTTTAAAAATTAGACAGACATGGTGGTGTGCACCTGTAGTCCTAGGTATTTAGGAGACTGAGGCAGGAAAATTGCTTGAGCCCAGGAGTTCAAAGCTGTAGTGAGCCCTAATCATACGTCTGCACTCCAGGTCTGGCAACAGAGCAAGACCCTGTCTCTAAATTACAAACAAACAAAAAAATGTGTAATCTTTAGCTGTCCTGAAACCAAAAAGTAAATAGAAAGGGGTGGAAAAGGGAGTGGGCGATTCCAGGGTTAAAAATTCGTTTTTACTTGGGAACACCTTAAAAACTAGGCAGGTTTTAGGTGTCTTGGCAGATTTAGTGGCAGTGCGGGGAAGATAAACCTGGTCTTTCTCAGTATAAAAAAGATAGCCCAAATTCCTTTCTGTTTTCATTCTTCTGGTTCTTTTAAGGTTCTGCTTGCGTATTATATTCAGGATACCTGTGTTTCCAAGCTCCTTTCTTATACCCCATTATTAAGACAGAAAGTCCAACAGCTTTGCTTCAACTGTGAAGCAGCTTGTCCACAGTAGGAGTAGCCTAATTAACATATACTTTCTATATGCTTTTTCTGTGGCCAGTTGATGAACAAAGATAGATGACCCATTACTATTAACTAAATTGATGAGGGATATCTTTATGATAAAACGCTACCTCCACCCCCGAAACAAACAATAAAAAAACCTCTCAAGTCAGAGAAAGCTGCCAAGTTCATTGGGTAGATTTGATTTGAATAGCAATTTAATTAACCAGACTGCAAACTTGTTTTTCACACAAGTGCCTTGTTTTCTTCCCAGTGAGGAGACAGCTGTGCATGTCATTTTTCATTCAGCATGTATTGGAGTGCCTTCTATGTGCCAAGTACAGATCCAGACACTGAGAGAGTGACAGTGAACAAGGCAGGAAAGACAGTTCAGTGAGCAAGATGCTTTCAGAGTGGAATAATACGGACATGATGAAATGCAGTGGTGTTCTAGAGTAGGATCTCTCCCAAGCAGTGTGGTTAAGGAAGGCCTCTAAGGAAATGACATTTGAGGTAATTGTGCGAAGCAGGAGCAGCTATTAAGAAAGACTTAAGGCAGAAATAGTCTTGGCCTGCTAAGAGAAACAGAATGAAGGCTGGTGTGGTTAGAACATAGTGCGAAAAGGGAAGAGTGGTATCCAGATGAGGTCCAAGAGGTAGACACGCACCAGTCATGTACACCCTGTAAGACTTGGGAGTTAGGATTTTTTTCTGATGGGATGTCATTGAAGAGTTTTAACCAGGTGAATGACATGTTCCAACATAATTTTTAAAAAATCCCTCTTTAAAAATGTCTTAGTGTAGAGGGTTGGGTTGTAAAGGCCAAGGAAGGGGCAGGGACCTGAGTTTGGAGGATATTGCTGTGGTGCAGTCTAGAGGTGACATTGGCTGGGGCTCAGAAGCAATGGGAAGATACTATTAGCTTCCATTATTGAATGCTTCCTTTGTGGGAGCATGCCCCCGCAGTGTAAAACTGATAGGATTTATAGACATTGAGTGGGAGCTGATAGTAAGTGAAAAGAGAAATCAAAGATGATTTCTAGGTTTTTGACGTAAGTGAATGACTGATGGTGCCCTTTACCGAAGTAAAGATTTGATGGAGGAAATCACAAGTTTTGTTTTGGCCAGGTCAAGAGTGAGATGTCTAGTAGATATTCCAAGGAGTGATGCCAAATAGCCAGGTGGATAAAACAATCTGAAGCTCAGTAGAGAATTAATTTCTGGAGACATAAATTTGGGAGTTACCCACATGACATTTATTTATTGTTGTGTTGTGGGCCCCAAGACCACTCCCAGGTTTGGTGATTCCCTGGAAGGACTCACAGGACTCATCACGTAGTTGTACTCATGGCAGTGAATCATTACAACTAAAGCGTCCAAAGCAACGGCAGTAGAGGGTGGTGTGTATGCAGTGCCTGTGGCAGACTGAAGCCCTCTAGGTGTAAGCTTCCGAGTCCTCTCCCCGTGTGATCACACACACACACACTTAATCCCTCCAGCATTGAGTTGTGACGTGTACGAAGTATAATCTACCAGGAAAGCTCATTAAAGACTTTGTGCCCAGAGTTTTTATTAGACAGGTCGTAGGTACCCTCTGCCAAAATTCTAGGCTCCCAGAAATAAAGCAGGTGTTCATTAAGAACCGTATTGCTTGCACAATTTAGGCACAGTAAACCACCTTATCAATTAGGAAATAGTAGGGACACTCTGAAATCCCAAGTTCCCGGATGCCAGCCAAGTACCTTCCTAAGGGTAGCAGTCTGGCCTTCTACGTTAACTCTTTTCTGACCCATGTTTACATGAGGTACTGTTGGAAGTGTAGGGAATACTTAGAATTCCTGCTCTTAATAGGTCTACCATAGACTTGCTGTGCATGGGATAAGACAGAGGTGTACAAATTATTGTGGTTGTACCAAAAAAGTGCCATAGAACTGTAGAGGAAGAAAAGGCCCCCAAGGCTGGCTTAGCAGGGCTTCAGGTGTCCAGCTGACACTTCAAGCAGCAGTTCTGTTTGTGTGTATCATACACATTTTTTACTCTTAAAGGTCAGTTTTGCTATCTGTATTGAAAAATGAAGTGATTGAATTTGTAATTAATCAGTTAAAATCCTAAGTGTTCAACATAGTA
The DNA here is from genome assembly GCA_004027715.1 of Plecturocebus donacophilus. NCBI lineage: Eukaryota > Metazoa > Chordata > Mammalia > Primates > Pitheciidae > Plecturocebus > Plecturocebus donacophilus. The sequence continues at coordinate 4,575 of PVKP010016480.1, forward strand.
TTAAGTTGTGTATGTAATTATTTGCCATCTTCCACTTTAGTCATAGATTGGTGGCAAAGATTTTTTAGTCTTTTTTTCCACTTAAAGATTGCCCAGTTTAGATTGGAGTTAGTACAACCTGAAAATATTGCTCTGTTATAAAATGGCTTTATTGCTTTAGTTGTGTCTGATTCCAGGTGCCAAAGTGACTTCCATTTCACTGGAGTTACTTCCTTCGAAATCTAATCAGGACAAAGACTTCTTGAATATTCTATCTACAAACTTTGAAACTTATCTAGCAAAACCTTGATTTACCACTGTGGTCAAGGAAACACCTGTACTGTTTAGTAATAGTAAAACCCTTTTGAAAATATTTTTCGGTTATAACAGATTTGAGCATCATTTTCCACTGTGCCTGAAACTACACAAAACCAGTCTTAGCCTTAAAGGAGTCCCAAATATCCCCAGGAATGGTTGATGGTGGGTGTGTGTTCTGATACCCACCCACTTTTTAACTAAATCCTTAGTAAGAATTTATTTTCATGAAATTGATTTCTCCTTCTTTTAAGTAAACAGAGAATCTACAGTGAACAGATTTTATGTTAAAAGTACCAGCCAATTAGTTAACTAAGTTCTGATGAGTTGCAATTTGGTTACATTAGTTATAATGACTGTATTTTTCTAAGCCATACATTTGATCACATCAGGGACCTCCCATTGCCTGCAAGTCACGTGCTTTAATGTGACATTCAGGGCCTTCTGTAATTGATTTCCACCCTATCCTTCCAGATTCTTCTGCAGTTTTGGCACATTCCCCCATTTACTTCAGCTACCTGAATTACTCAGGAGTTCTCCTTTCCCTTTGCCTTGTTTGATTTTGGCAGTTGCATTTGAAGGAGAAGAGATAGCATGAACAAAGGCACATGCATATGAGAGAGCAAATTCTGAGTAGAAAATACATATGGATGGATGTTGCTGGAACTCGAAGTTCCAGGTCGGGTAGGGAAAGGAGGCTAAAGAGGTCTGAGGGGTTGTAAGTGAGCCCCAGAGGTCAGGACCCAGCCCTTATTTTTCTTTGTGGTCCATAAACCTTCATTGATGGATCATCAAGTTGATTCCTGACTTGATGACCTTGATAGAGTAAGATGATTGTTGAAAGTTAAGTAACTATATAGCTTTCTGAAACCCATATACTTTTTTTTTTTGAAAAAGATTATAGTTTGACAGATACTTATTGTGCTTGTTCAAGGGCACATAGCAGTGGGAGAAAAAGACAAATCTCTCCCCCTGTGGAAATTACATTTAAATGGAAAGCGTGTAAACCAAAAGTAAACTAGTGAATATACAGTGTACCAGAAGATAAGTTGTATGGAGAAAAATTAAATAGGGGTAGGGAGTGTCATTTTCAATGTGAAGATTAGGGAATGACACATTGAAGGTGGTGTGAATAAACTTGCACCTGGAGGAGGAGAGGGATGGAGCTGTGTGGCCGCATGAGGAAATGGGGTTCCAGGCAAAGCAAACTTTTCAAGTGCTAAGGCTCTGAGGCAGTGCCAGGGTAGCTGTTGTGGCAGGAGGTTGGAGGACAAGGGTGGGGAAGAGTGGGTAGGCGATGAGGCTAGGGAAGTCACGGGCCAGCTTGGGAAAGGCCTTGGAGTCTTTATAATGACTTTTATTCTGAGGGATACTGGGAAGAAATGTTGGCAATTTTGAACAAAGAAGTGACGTGGTCTGCCTTAGCACAGCAGCTAAAATTACATTTTGAAAACTTGAGAGGTTATAGGAGGACAAGGGTGGAAGCGGGGAGACCAGTAACGAGGCTACTTTAGTCATCCAGGTAAGAGATGATAGTGCCTTGGGCCAGATTGATAGCAGAGGAAAAGGTGAGAAGTAACTCATTTTTGGATATACTTTGAAGGTGGAGTAAAAGTGTTTTATCACTTTTACTTAAGTAATTGGGTTATATTTTTAACCTTTACAAACTTAGCAGTAGAAATGTTTTCCCACTTTTTTCACTAACCCTCACTTCTGACTTTAAAAAAGTTTAACAAAAAAAGAATTCATTTTTATGTACCCTGATTGAGTCCTTTAGTCAATGAAATTTACAACTAGTAATTCGTAAGTAAGACTTTCTGACCGAGCTAGGCTGAAACCTCAGCTCGCCTTAAGTTTACCAAAGTGTTGTCACGGTTGGGTATGAATAGAGTTCCCATCTCAGTTGAATTTGGTATGGTTTCTTGAAGTTCCTACTAAAAGCCATTTAACTTAGATACTGAGGTATCAAGGTATCCCTTCTTGTTTAAAGTCATTCGGTATAAGATTGTTGCCATTTAAACCGCCTCACAAAATAGAACAATTCACGATAATACAGTGGGTGGTGACTGAATTCACTTTTCTTTCAGAAAGTCTTCCCCTGCTTGTCTACTTGCTGTTGACATTTTATCGTAGGCAGTTGGTTCTCAGCGAGTGCTGTAGTCCTCTCATATCCTGTTTCAGGAGTTAAGATTTTGGGGAAAACATTTTCTAACTTCTAATTTCTATCCTTTGATATAAATTATGAAGGACTGTATTATTCTCAAGTGTGTTCTAAGATTATTAGACACCTTTGTGTGAACATGGACTGTGGACTTAGCCCAGAATTAAAATAATTATGAAGTAGTTAGAACTGAAATGAGTCTTGACATATATGTGTATATGATTGTGTTTATACATGTACAGGTGTGTGTTAGAATGATGAGTTGCAGTGAATTTATCTCCTGTTTTAAACATCTGGTTTTTAAAAATCATTTTTCTGTCTTTAAGAGTTCTGGCCAGGCGTGGTGGCTCATGCCTGTAATCCTAGCACTTTGGGAGGCCAAGGCGGGTGGATCACGAGGTCAAGAGATTGAGACCATCCTGGTCAACATAATGAAACCCCATCTCTACTAAAAATAGAAAAATTAGCTGGGTGTGGTGGCATGTGCCTGTAGTCCTACCTACTCAGGAGGCTGAGGCAGGAGAATCGCTTGAACCCGGAAGGCGGAGGTTGCAGTGAGCCGAGATCGCACCATTGCACTCCAGCCTTGGCCACAGAGCAAGACTCCATCTCAAAAAAAAAAAAAAAAAAGAGTTCTGATCCACTTTAATTTCCAGCAGAATGTCTGGCAGTACATTTTAATTAACATCTTAAAAAGCAAGCTATCACAATTGATAAGATGGAGTTTTGATAATTTTCTGTCTGTAAAAATTGACCATTGACTTCTTGTCCTATTTGCTCCATTTCTCAAGCGGGGAAATAGGTTACTATTATGGCATGATCCATCCCACCACTGGAAGAATGTAGTTTGTGGTCAAGTTTTGGGTATCCAAGTATTACAACATGTAACTTATTTTGTTTTTAAATGTGTAAATCATTTAGTCAGTTGATTTCTTCTTCTTTTTTTTTTTTTTTAGGTAGGTCTGTCCTAATTAAAAACAAAAAAATCTTAAGCTTATATATATCTTTTCATCTTTTCTGGGCAGAGAGGCAGATGAAGGCTGTAAAAAACCTTTAGAAAGATTGCTGAACATCTGGCAAGAACGAAGTGTGTATGGCGGCGAGTTCATACAGCAGCTGAAGCTGTCTATGGAGGACTCCAAGAGCCCTCCCCCCAAAGGTAGAAACATCACCACATGTTTACAGCTCTTGGTCTTTGCCTACTTTCGAATCAAATATGAAAAGCTGCAGTGGGGTTTGCTGTGAACCACCAGCGATTTTATGATTCTTCAGAGAGAGATGATCATGAATGATGGTGAGAATTTATGTAGTGCTCACAGCGTGTAAGCCTGGTTCTAGTATTCATGCTGTTCATCCTCTCACTCCCTGACTTTTGCTCTCTATTCTCCTTGGCTTGCTTCTGAATTTCAGAGACTTTTCCTTGCACAAGGAAAGGAACAGCAAAGTTGTTGAGAGTTGTGGTGAACTAGGAAGTACGCTGGACTAAGATTTTGTCCTTGCTCTGCCATTAACTACAATAGGACCTTGGATAAGTTTCTTAGCTTTTAAAGAACTTGGTTTAATTAAATGTATTTGTGCTTTTGAAACATATCCTTGTGATTGTCGGCATGCTGTCTGTCTAAAATTGGTTTTTTGTTTGTTTGTTTGTTTGTGAGACAGAGTCTCTCCCTGTCATCCAGGCTGGAGTGCAGTGGCATGATCTCAACTCACTGCAATCTCTGCCTCCTGGGTTCAAGCCATTCTTCTGCCTCAGCCTCCTGAGTAGCTGGGATTCAGGTGCCTGTCACAATGCCGAGCTAATTTTTGTATTTTTAGTACAGACAGGGTTTCACCATGTTGGCCTAGCTGATTGCAAACTCCTGACCTTAAGTGATCTGCCCACCTTGGCCTCCCAAAGGGCTGGATTACAGACGTGAGCCACTGTGTCTGGCTTAAAATTGGTTTTGATCTTTAATGAACCTAGGATATCCTTGGGGGATGGGGGAGAGAGAGGGGGAGTGTGTGTGTGTGTGTGTGTGTGTGTGTGTGTGTGTATGTGAATTTTTGCAAAGCCCTTAATAACAGCTTATGTTATTTTTTTCTTTAAAGAGTAAGATCAAATGTTGTTTAGTTACTTGGCTTCTGGTTAGTTGTGGTTTTATTCTAGTTGGCATGACATGTTTCTGAGTTACATGTCTGGTCTGCCTGCATACATACTCATTGCCTGGAGGACCAAGTCCAAGTACTGATAGTATTGAAACCCCTTTCTATCTGAACTAGCCTGCTCTTCCTAATTCTTCTCCTGCCACTTCCTCACTTACACAGTATTCTTTGGCTGAACTGAATTGCTGACAGTTTCCCCTCTGGATGCTCTGTTGGAACTGCTTCCTTTGCATCTACTGTTATCTCTTCCTGATGTCCTTCTTGCTTTCACTGTGGCGAACTCATTCTCCAAGAATGCTCCTCTCTGACGTCTTCCCTGGCTCGTGTGGGCTCATGTGGTCATTCCCTCCTTGTTCTCTTACTTTGTACATGCATCTGCTGTAGAACCTAGTCACGAATAGCATGTGTAACAGTATCCTTCATTGAGCAACCCTTGATTGTGTACCTTTCATGATCCTTTCCAGGTCTGAAATTATTTGCATTTTACAGTGAGTAACTTGCCTGTGAAACCAAAGGTGAGAGGCTTTCTGTGAATGACATAAGTGCTTTCAGACTGCAGGTCATTGTTGTTTTACTTGTTGTTGCTAGAAGATAGTTTTAGGATCACTCAGGTGGTAGGTAGCTTCTGAAAAGCACGATGTTTCCTACTTTGAATTCTGGTGTTTGTATTGTGTCCTTTGGAGGTCTTCAATACAGCTTGGGGAATTATTCAGCATTCTTTACTGTGCCTTAGAGTTCATTGGTGAACAGTGCTGATTTTTAAAAACACTTTTGGGCAAGTAGGAGAACCTTGAAAGAGGATGTTTGAAACTAATGTTGAATTTCAATTTAATATACATTTGCTAGACACATGGAGTAAATATCTATGCTAGATGCTATAGGAAAGAGGGAGAAAAGAGTGAGGAATACTTCTGCACTCTGGGAATGTGTGGAATTTGTGGCAGTGATAGTACTGGAAATAGCTTCGTTGGGCTTCTGATTTGTTTTTAAGCCTAGACGGACATTAACAGTAATAGAGGTAGTTTCCTCTAGGTAGAGGATAATGCTGATCTGAAGATAATTTCTCTTTCTCTATTCTATAAAGATGAAAACGCCCATCAAAAGATTTCAGCATGTGTGTTAGTCCCAGCTGACTCCCTTTGTCTTCACTCTCTTCTCTGGACCTGAGTAATCAGAATATTTTACCACAGTCCTTTCAAATATTGATGAGTTCTTGAGAAGTTTATTTCCAAATTTGAGTAGTTCTTTTATATTCCAGCTTTGATTCATGGGTGATTCTTTGTCTTCAGGCAACTTCATATAGTTTACCTCTGAAATAAAAAATTTTCTGTGGAACTTTGACAATTCTTATAACATTGGAGAATGCATGAGCTTAGGAATTCTGTTTTAGAACTGGGTATTAAGTTTATACACCTGTCTTCTCAAGGTGTCTCTTGAAATATCATTACCCTATGAATATACACAATTATGAGTCAGTTAAAAACAAAATTTAAAAAGTAAGAAAAGGAGAAAAGTACTCTTGAGAATACTCAAGCTGATGCTTGACCGAATGGCACTTTTTTATTTGGGCCACATGTGACTCATGTAGTATATAGTTGAAGAAGGGTTTAGAGAGAGAGGATAGATACAAAGGGTCTAGCATTTATTGAGCATCCATTATGTACCGGCCTCTCTGCTGGCTGCTTTTCATGTTAATTTGTTTTAGATCCTTACAACTACTCTATGAATTTGGTATTATTTTCATACTTTAGATGAGGATACTGGCTCAAAAAGGTATAGTAATTTTGTCCAGAGAGATACAGTGGTAAGTGGTGAATTTCCAGATCTATGTGACTTTAAAGACGATATTCTTCACACTGTTTTATTTGCTGAAAGTACATGGATTCAGTGGACTTGAATTTTGTTAGGAATTTGTGAGTTGGTTACCCAGCTTTCCTGGTAACCAACTTTTAAAGCTGGGTAAGCTTTAAAACTTAATATAGTTTAGCTATTCAGACTTCCACAGTATGGATCCTAGCTGTCATTTCTAAAGCTCTGTGACCTTGGCCATGGCGTTTGATCTCTCTGAAGCTCAGATCCTCACTGTACAATATGGCTATTAATGATGATACCTTATAGGGTTGTGATGAGGATTACTTGAGATAATACAGGTTAGATGTTATCAGTGGGGCGATGATACGAGTTTGATTTGCCCCTGCCAGTTCTGGTATCTAATATGCTGAGTTTCTGTATATGAACTGGTAGCAAAAGTAAGGAGGTTTTTAATATTTTCAGTCCAGACTTTGAGCGAGGCTGGAGAAGATGGTAGCTAAGAGTATGAGCTCTAGGCACAACTTTTCTGGGTTTATGCCTGGATTTGGCTACGCAGTTCAGTAAATTGATAAGGGTAGACAGCTTGTAGAACTGAGCCTCAAGTGTTAGACCTTTGTTGCAGGTTCTTTTCTTTCCATAAGTAAAGTTGAATGTGCTTTATTAAAATGGTCTTTATTATGCAGGGACAGAACAAAGAATGAGGAAGCTGTTGCAAATGATATTTCCTGATCATTTTTTCGTTATAAAAGTTACATAAAACCTGTAGGTGCGTTTTTGTTGTTGTTAACTAGTCAAATGAAGCAGTGGGAGTAGAGAAGGAACGAAGAAATCTGTAACTGTGATCAATTTGTTGTAAACACCACTGCACTTGGACCAGCCACAGGGTGTTTTTTTGTTGTTTTTTTTTTTTTTAAATCACAGAAAATTTCAAGTGGATCCTCTAGGAGATCCAGCTTTACGGTAGTTGGATGAATATTATAATGTGATTTGGGAGCCTGCAAGCCAGCGTTTTGCCTTAAGATTAGTTTCACAATCTGCCATAGTGTCTGAAATTCTCCCACAATCAGGTTGTAAGGGCATACTATAAACCCTTAGAAAACAAGGATTAGTTAAGGTTAGCGAAGTACAAGTCTCCCAGGAGACACAGGGACAAGTTGGAGGATGGAATCAAAGGTGCCCAGTATGAGGACAGAGGGACTTTGGCTACTCCCCCACTTTGTCCTGCCTGTAAACAGAGTGGTCGAGTGAGTTAAAAAGGGAGTGTAAATATATACCATGGTAGAAGCTGAATTGATAGTGGAAGGCTTACCTTAAATTCACATGTAGAAATGGGACTGACAGATATTCTAGTTTTTAAAATAATTTTAATTTTAAAAAATGTACAACTTTTGAAAAGGAAACCTGGAAATCCTAGGTTATTTTTAATGGCTGTCTGACTAGACTGTCAATACTCGGCACCGTAACCGCTGACTTTGGAGCAGTGATAGTCATTTCTGGCCCAGTACTAGCATATTCCAAGCTCTGTGACTCCTCCCTTCAAGTGGTTTGAAACTCCAATCTGTCAGCCCTTTCCTAGGTACTGTAGGGCTGTGGAGGAATAAGACACTGTGTGCTCTTGTCAGAGAAGAAGATTTGCCAGTGGCCATACAAAGTAGCAAGGCCAGGAGCTTTAAGAGAAGCCCAAGTGCTGTGGGTGTTGGAGGCCATTACGGTTCATTAGGCTTTGAACTTAGGAGGAATCTATAAACTCATTAGAAGCCCCTGAAGGTTTTTGAATAGGGACATGATGGAGTGAGCACTCAACTTTAGGAATATTAATTTAATCATGGAATACAGCCAGTCTTCCATATTCACAGATTCCACATCTATGAATGCAACCAGCTACATATTGAAAATATTTGGGGGGAAAATACACATTTTAAAATGAACCAGTGTGACAAGTATTTACATGTCATGTACATTGTATTAGGTACTATAAATAATCTAGACAAAGTATGTGGGAGGATGTGTGCCTACGTTATATGCAGATACTATGCTATTTTTTACAAGAATATTGAGTATCCTCAGATTTTGGTATCTGTAGGGGTCCTGGAACCAATACTCCATGGATACTGAGGGGTAATTGTATAGTCTAACTTGGGAAAGGAGCAACTAGAGTCAGGGAGACAGTGGTAAATAATAAATTTATTATATTAAAATAACTAGCAATTTAAAATAACAGCAAAATAACTGGTCTCAACCAGCTGTGACAAAGGGCAGATTGCTGATAAGAGGCTGTGTAGGGGAAGGAGCAGAGAGGGAGTACGTAAGGCATCCTTTAGAGGTGTGGAATCTGCTAGAAATTGGGACCTTGGAATAGATTCTAGTGGTTTCCAAGGCCTCGCACCTGGAAGATGGGTCAGTGGAAGTGTTCATAATGGAAATAGGTAGCTCAGGGAATGAGGAGCCCTGTGGGGGAAATGATGAGTAATTCACGTCCAGAAATCTTTGTTTGTAGCACCAGTAGGTTCTCAAAATGGAAATAGGGGAAAACTGGAAAAGTAGGATGATAATGGTTAACACCTATTATGCCCTCTTTCGTCAGGATGGCAAAGGGCATGTGGTCCTAAAATGATTTTTTTTTAATCATTTTGAGTCTTGAAATGTTGTGTGTGAGCAGCAGTGTTAAGTGGGAAAGAGAGATCCAGATAAGGAGGCTTTGATCTGTAGCACCCAGATTTATTTACACTAGCACATCTCTGCCTTTGGGCAGACTGCAACCTGCGAACCTAGACGTTTTCATGAAAATTGGAGTTGGGGGAAACAAAGGTATAGGTCTATCTAAGGCCTCCCATTGCCAGAGTTCAGGAATTCTGAGTGTCTTGAGGTAGTAGTGTTTGGTTTTTATGTGTAATAATTTCTGTACGAGAGTTTGAAAACGGAAGGATTTCAGGTTTTGTAATTTTTTTCTACCACCTTTAGTGTATCTAACAGTTACTTACTGAGCATTCTTCTAGGTGTTTGAAAGCAAACAGAACAGTATAAAAAATTTTGAAGTTTGTATTTACCTTCTAATGGCCACTCCTTCCACAATGACCGCTTTGATGCCATAGTGACTAAATGTCTACATGGGTCACATCACACATTAATTAGGCAGCTACTGTGTACAAAGTACTGTTAGGTGTTTCGTATGTAAAGTATATCCTAATAGATTTTTTAAATATTAAAAATATAGCAGTGTTTGCTTTGCATAGTAGTGCAGGACTGTAATCATGACCATGTAAACTGAACCCATGCAAAGCAATCAATAATCAGTGGGGAAACCTGTGATTGTTCTGTGACTTTAAAATTTTTTTTTTGTCTAAGAATTAAAAACTCACTGTTGATTCCAAATGTATAGGGAAACGTAAGAGACTGTAAACTAATAGTTATTTAGTGTGCTATAACAACAAATTTAAAACATTGAGAATTTAAGTGTGTTTTCTTTGTAACGAACTTAAGAGTAGTTTGAACAAGGGTTGCCTTCTGGTATAATTTATATACATGAACAGAGAAAACAGCTTTTCAATGCCTTAGCAAATTGTCATACTGTACCTATTTTTGTTTGGATCAGCTTCCAACATTTTATCTTTTATGCTTTCGGTGTTGTGAAATATCTCTCAGTTCCTTTAGCATGCACTTTTTTGTTAGCATCTCTTCCTCTAGGACGGTGTCATTCTTTTCATCACGAACACTTTCTTCATTGTGAAGTTGGCCTCTACAAGTTCCTCTGGCTGTGGATCTAGGCTCCTTCTGATGCTGGCAGTGGCAGCATCCTGCAGCCTGCTCTTTCTTCTGTAACTCCACTGATGTGCCATTGGGATTTCAGTTCCAGCATTAGCTTTTGTTTCAGTTTCTTTGTTCCACATTCATGACCAATACCATCTTTTGATCATTCATTTTTATAAAATGTCGTGGATGTTATCACTGGGAGACAAGGAGACAGCACAGTGAGACACTTTGCTGTCTTTGTGTGACCTGCATAACAGGTGTGCAGTGACCAATCACTGACAGACTTGAAGAATGGTACGATTGGTCACTGATACAATTTGGGGCCTGAAGTTAGTAGCAAAATCTGTACTTTATACAGTTACTCAGAGTTAATATGCTGTGATAACTGAAATTTGAACTTTATTGGAGACTGTTGTCATTTAATCCGTGATAACAAATCTGTGTATAATAGAATGCATAAAGTTAGGACGGCCCGTATTGCAGATGTTGCTGTCTCCTTTTTTTGGAGTAGACAAAAACTTCAAGAAAAAATAAAACTCAGCCAGGCACAGTGGATCATGCCTGTAATCCCAGGACTTTGGTAGGCAGAGGTGGGTGGATCACTTGAGGCTAGAAATTCGAGACCAGGCTGGCCAACATGGTGAAACCCTGTCTCTACTAAAAATACAAAAATTAGCCAGGTATGGTGGCAAGTGCCTGTAATCCCAGCTACCTGGGAGGCTGAGGTGAGAGAATCACTGGAACCCAGGAGGCGGAGGCTGCAGTGAGCTGAGAACATGCTACTGTACTCCAGCCTGGGCTACAGAGCAAAAACTCCATCTCAAAAAAATAAATAAAAATAAAACTTAGGATATTGGCCTGGCTTTCACTTCAAACAGGGGTTTGGTCAGTTAGTATATAATGGATATAATATAGAGAACAGGAACTACATGGCTTGGTTCCAGAAGAAAATGTTTAAGCAAAAAATATGTATATATCTGAAGCAGGTGCCTGAAGTCCCCCTTTTTTGTTAAATGAGAGGGTACTTGTGTGGTGCTAAGTAATTTGAGTGCAGTGGAAAGAGGACAGGTTTTGGAGTCATACAGTAGGTGTGTCATTTAACCTCTCTGGCCTCTGTTTTCTCACCTGTCAGATGGAGATGCTATACCTTAGAATTGTTGGAAAGATTAAAAGGAAACTATTGCGATGCCAGGCACAGGTCGTGTCCAATATTTCTTTACTTTCTAAACTAGAATTTAGCATTTAGATTTATTTCTCACAGTTGTTTGGCATTTATTTTGTATTGTCTAATTTGATTCCAAAAGAATGATTTTGGAATTAACACATCTATCATAACAACATAAAAACATAGAGTGCAGATAATAAATAATGTAACCTGTCAGCCTCAAAAGTGGTTAAATTTAAAATGGTAACTTAAGTAATTTTCTCAGTAGTATCTGTCATATGTTTCAGTAACGGTTATTTTAGTTTTAAGGTAAAGCTAGATTTATTTTGTTATTAGAGGAATAGTGTAAAGAATATTTGTGTTTGGAATTTTTGACACAATTTTATTGATAAAATTTCCTCTCCTATTTTCTGAAATGATCGCTGGAAAACATAACGTATCTTGTTTTATATGCAGTATGTTCTCTGTAAACCCTAGCATGTTGGCTTGCTTAATTATATTGTCCCATGAGTTTCTTACTCAAGTGTGATAGTTGGATAAATTTCACTTTAGATGCTTGTTTTCCATAATATTTTACCAGAGAATCAACAGAGATGACAAAGACCTGTTTGACTCTTTTCAGTAGCGTAAAATAACTAGTATAAAGGTTACTATTAAGCCATTCTGAAAATGTGCGCCCCTTGTGCCCTGTTTTTACATGTGGCCCGTTGTGCACAGCATGTGACTCTTATGGGTACAGGATATGCAACTCAAATTTATCACTTTTTCTCTTTCCTGTAGCAACAGAAGAGAAGAAATCTCTGAAACGAACTTTTCAGCAAATTCAAGAGGAGGAGGATGATGACTATCCTGGAAGCTACTCGCCTCAGGATCCTTCTGCAGGACCCCTCTTGGTAGGTCTTGACCCCTAGAGAGTAGGGCAGAGTGCCTTAAAGTGACCGCTGATTGAAGACTATGGCCACAAGGTGGCGCCAGTGACCACTAGTATGGCATCATCAGAGGGCAGCGCTCAGGGGCCCCTGTGCATCACCCTGCCGGGAGGAGCTTGCCAGATGGCAGACATCATTATTTCTTTTTGTGCCATGACTCTAGGATGGCCTTATGTTTTATAAAGTACTTGGACTTGGTTTTTTCAATCCTAGAAATTAAGAATATTCTTTAAAAATAGATTTTGGAGAAAGGGATAATGTTACAAAGACATTCAAAAGTCTTCTACCATGGCCTGTCTCCAGTAGCATGGTTGTTTTATAAAGTAAATAACTCATTAATATCTAAAGACAGTCTTTGTGGCAGTAGCAAATTTGCTACACTGTAGCCTATTGAATATTAAAACAGGGAGTTAGTCTTTAACCATGTGTTCATGTTGTTTGGCTATACAAGTTAGCTTATGAAATCTGTCTTGGTTCATTTTATCCATTTGCAGTCAAATAATTTAGGCCCCAGGTGACAGTTTAAGTAACTTGGCCAGTGTCTTAATTTAAGTCCAGGTCTGTCTGACTTAAGAGCCCATGCTCTTTTCAAGGGGGGCATCTTCTTATTTTGCCTGAAACAGCTTTATTACACATGGTCCTGCTTAAAGCTTATGTAAATAGGAAGCATATCTGGTTTGCATTATGTTACGATGTTGAATTAGACTAGGGCTTAAATGACAGCAGTGTTAGGTCATATATCTTTGCATTGAAACACTTTAAGGACAACAGCCTAGATTATTACCTTTCAGGGTAACCTACCAGCTACGGAGCTAGCCACTCCTTGGTCACTATGGAGTGGGCTGTTAGCATTTTTTTGTTTTCTGACAATTTAAAAAACTCCTTTTTGATAGATACAGAAAATGCATCCTTGGTTTATGTCTCTTGTTTTTTTCCCCTTTGTTTATAGTAAGTTGGATACATATAATTTTGAGAGTGACACTCACTTTGTAAAGCAAACCCAAGAAAGAATTGAAGTAGTTGATCAGTCACATATAAATTATTTTTTCTTCTTCCTGCGACAGGATCTTGCTCCGTTGCCCAGGTTGGCTTGCAGTAGCATGATCACTGTTCACTGCAAACTCAACCTCCCAGGCTCAAGTGATTCTCCTCTTGCAGCCTCCCAGGTAGCTGGGACTATAGACACATGCCACCATGCCTGGCTAAGTATTTTACTTTTATTTTTTTGTAGAGATGGGGTCTTGCTATATTGTCCAGGCTGGTCTCGAACTCTGGGCTCAAGTGATCCTCCTGCCTTGGCTTCCCAAAGTTCTAGGATTACAGGTGCAAGCCACCATGCCAGGCCACAACACACAGTTGTTAACATCTGATATTTATACCTTTATTCTATACTGGAAATGATACATCATTTGAAATTAAGCAATATGAACCAAACTTCATTTTTTTTGAATTGCCAAAAACATGTTCTTTTAGAATTTTTTAAAAAAGAATTATTCAGAATTTTATTCATGTCCTGCCATGGATGGACTTAGACAAACTAATTTTGTAGATTCTCTTAGAATCCGTAATGCGTGTAAGCTCTGGAGCTAAGAACAATTTTTTTTTTTCTGAAACAGGGTCTCACTCTGTCACCAGGCTGCAGTGGCTAGAGTGCAGTGGCATGATCTTGGCTGACTGCAACGTCCGCCTCCTGGGTTCAGGCGATTCTCCTGCCTCAGCTGGGACTCCCTCCCAAGTAGCTGGGACTACAGGCATGCACCACCACGCCCAGCTAATTTTTGTATTTTTAGTAGCGGCAGGGTTTCACCTTGTGGCCAGTATGGTCTCAATCTCTTGACCTCGTGATCTTCCTGCCTCAGCGTCCCAAAGTACTGGGATTACAGGCATGAGCTACTGTGTCTGACCAAGAACAATGTTTTTAAGAAATGGCAGGAATGACTGTTTTCAGAATTTACCTCCACCTCATTTAACTCTAATTTTTTTTCAACTCCATGTCTTAATGGATAGTGTTGTTTGTGTTTTCATTTTACAGACTGAGGAACTAATCAAAGCTTTGCAGGATCTGGAAAATGCTGCATCAGGGGATGCTACTGTCCGACAGAAAATTGCTTCTCTGCCCCAGGAAGTGCAGGATGTTTCTCTGTTGGAAAAAATAACAGGTGAGAAGGCAGAGTTTGGGTGAAAGGTGAGGAAAGAGGGACATAAGTGTAATGCAGCTAACCTGAGGCCATACTTAGGTTTGCAGGTATAGACTACTTGCCACGTTGTATTGGATGCCCTACCATCTTGGGATTTGCAAACATAACCCACATGGTGAACAAAGACGCTTTTGAAATAGTCAGAGCTTGAATAGTGATTCTAGGAATTATTACAGATATGCTGGTGTGCCGCAGCTAGTGGCCCTCTAAATAAGATCTGTTAAAAACAGTACAAATTGTGTGTGTGCAGGGTAGGTGGGAGGAAATTAGGTATTATTGTGTCTCTTACACTCATAACCCTCTTACTAAAAGGGAAAAAATGATGATTCAGGGCTATGTGATTTGTCCCCTGCTCTCTGGCAAACCCTGTAGATGATAGTGCCTTCAATGCCAGGAATTTCAGGTGTGTGTTGTTAGGCATGTCGTTTTGCCCTAATCATGACCTCCCAAGTTAAACAGGGAGGGCCCGTTGACATTATTCCTGCTTTCTGCCTGGGAAGTTGAAAGAAGGAATGAAGCATGACTAATCTTGACAGTATGGTTCTGTTCTTTGTGATAATCTGGAGATGGCTGATTGTGTGTCTCCATATTACAGAGAAGGACATTGAGGCTTTGAGAAGATAAGTGTCTTTCCCAAGGTCGTACAAGTAGTGGATCTGGGGATTCTAACCTAGGCTGCAAAGCCTGTGTTCCTCCCCTTACAAAAGCTCAGAGCTTTCATTTGGCTGTCTTCCAGAGGCCACCATTTTCCCACTCCAGTCCCTTGGCTTGGCTGCTTCTCTAACTACTTCTTCCATATCTGTCTAAAGGACATCAAGGTTACTCATGAAATTATTCCCTCAACGAGTATTTGAGGCCCACCTATATCCCCTCAGGTGAAGTGTCAAGAAGTAAAATGAAGCAGGAAGTGTCAAGAAGAAAAATAAAGTGAGAGCAGAGTATGATTGCGGGATATATAAATAGTATCTTAAAGGTGCTTGGGGACACCTTCCTGATGAGATGACCTTTGAGCAGAGACCCGAAAAATCAGGAAGCCAGCCATGAGGATATCCAAGGGAAAGGAAGTGCCACCAGGCAAAGGAAGCAGTCCACACACCTGGACAGACCTTTAGGCAGTGGGTGTACTGGGTTGGAGAACACGGCTTGGAGGCCTTCTGAGTCACACAGGAAGCATCTCAGCCCCTCGCTCTGCCTCTGCAGCCCCAGCAGTTCACCCCGCCTCTGCAGCCCCAGCAGTTCACCCCACTGGGACCTGCAGTCCCTTGATCCTCCCCACCTCTTCCTAGCCCTCAAGTCCTCATTTCTTCTTTACTCAGATTGGAGTCTGTTTTCACTTTACTCACACACACCTTCAATCCATTTTCTTCTCTTTCTCTCTTCAGTGTAGTCTCCTGGCAAAATCCCTAACCTGTAGTCTCCAGGTTAAATCACATTTAAAAAATATGTATTATTAAAAGGACCACTTCATTTATTCTTACTATCAAACTCACAATCTGCAAAAATTGGAAGCAAATTAATGTAAAACTAGCCATGTATGTAATTTCATTTCTCTGTTTCACTGACCTAAAGGTCTCATGTAGCTTCTTTTCAAAATATTTGTTTAATTTTGATTTTTAATTGTGGCAAAATACATATAAAATGGTAAACTACACATAACCTAAAAGTGTGCAGTTAGTGCTAAGTATTTTCACCTTGTTACACAGCCAGTTTCTGGAATTCTTTTTATCTTGCCAAACTGAAACTCTGTACCCATTAAACAATAACTCATCATTTTTCGCTTCCCGTATCACCTGGCAACCACCATTCTTACATTTAGCTTTTTATCTTCCTTTCCTGTACCTGTGCAGCGGAATGTGGCTGGAAAAACTCACGCCTTGGTTGACGTTTCCTCCTGTTTCTCTGCATCGACATGCTGTTTTCGGAACCCGCCTCTCTGTGTATTAGGTCTTCTCCCTCTTCTCTGGCCAAGGCCATTGCTCCAGCAATGCTCCCCTTTTCTCCTGCATTTTCCTTTTTTTATTTTCTCCTGGATTACTCTGAATAGCATAAAAACATGATTTTTTTCCCCACATGGGAACATTTTTCTCTTGACCCCGTGTCTTCCTCTAGCTACCGCCTCATTTCTCTATTTCTCTTTTTAGCTAAACTGCTTGAATGGATTGCCTGTGCTGTCTCCACTTCCCGTCCTCCCAGCCACTCTTGATGCCCCTTCACTGAAACTGCTCTCAGAGTTGCTTATGACTTCCTTGCTGCTAAACTCAGTGGTAGATGCTCTGCCCTCATCTTAACTTCACCCCAGTAGTATTTGGCCTAGTAGATTATTTCTTCTTCCTGAAAAATACTTTCTTCAGTTGGTGTGGTAGTTGGAATAATGCCCCCCTACCCCCTAAATGCCGATGTTTTAATCCACAGAACCTGTGTATATATAATCATATGGCAAAGGGACTTTGCAGATGCGATTAAATATGTTGAGATGGGGAGATTATCCTGGATGATTTAAGAAGGCCCAGTGTCATCACAGGGTCCTTGTGAGAGGGAGATGAGAGAGTGGGAGTGAGGAGATGTTACCGTGGAAGCAGAGGTTGGAGCCATGTGCTTTGAAGAAGGAGGAAGCAGCCGCGATAAGGCATAAGATAATTAATTGGTGATACACTAAGCCCCTAAATTTGTGGTCATTTGCTACAGTAGCAGTAGGAACTAGGAGCCCACGTTGTTCTAGCTTTCTTCCTCTCCTTCTGTGTTTTTTCAGCCTCCTTGCTGATTTCTTCACTTCTCCTTGACCTCTTCATATTAGCCTCCTTCTTTAGCAGGTTTCACTGGCAGCCATCCTCACTTCATGACTATAAACAACAATTTTTCTGCTGGTGATTTCCTAATTTACATCTCTAGTGTTGACATTTCTACCTTGAACTTGAGGCCCATATATCCAGCCTCCTACTCAGTATTATTAGTTGGATATCTTGGTAGGCATTTCAAGCTTATTCTGCCCAAACTGAACTTCTGACCTTTCCTCTAAAATTTGTTTCACTCATGGTCTTCCCTATCTCAATAAATGGCCCTCATCATTCCTGCTGATTGGGACCAACACCAGTATCTGATAATCTTGTCACTGCCTCTACTGCTATAACCTGGTACAGGTCTCTACCATCTTCACTTGATTTATTGCTGTAGCCTCCCAGCTGGGCTTGCTGCTTCTTTGTCCCTCATTGCTCAGCCGTCATTCTATTCTCAACATAATAACCAGAGTGTCCTCTTCAGTAGAAGTCAGATCATGTCTCCCACTCCACAGAATACCCTCATGGCTCCCTACATCACCTACAGTAAAGCCAGAGTCTTTTTTTTTTTTTTTTTTTTTTTTCCTGAGGTAGGGTCTCATTCTGTTGCCCAGGCTGGAGTGCAGTGGCAAGAGCATAGCTTGTTGTAACCTCAAACTCCTAGACTCAAGTAGTCCTCCCATCCCAGCCTCCCAAAACACTGGGATTGCAGGTTTGAGCCCCCTGCCTGACCTTAAAGCCAGCGTGTTTCGCTGGCCTCTGTTACCTCGTAGACTTTTACCATTTTCCCCTCACCCACTGCTCAAGTCATATGGGCTCCTTGCCAGTCACTCTTTCCTTTTACGGCCTTTGTACTTGCTGTCCCCTCTGCCTGAAATGTTCCTCCCCAGATAGTTACATGGCTTGTTCTCGTTTTCTTAGGCGTTTGTTTATGTATCACCTCAGCAAAGCTTACTCTGACAGTCTTTTTCAAAATGTTGATTGCCCTCCGCTTCTAATGCCCCACTCTTTCTCCTCTGCCTTGTTTTTCTCTGTAGCTCTTATCTTCAGCTGATAAATAAGCATAATATTGTATATTGATTCTCTTCCTACCTGATAATATAAACTTGAGGGCAGAGAGTTTTTGTCCTTTTTGTTCTCTGCTGTTTCTGAGAGGCTAGGTATAAGAACTCAAACTTGTTAAACTAATTGGAAGTTTTCGAGCAGAGGATTGGTGGGCATAAAACCTGGTTGGAGTGGGCTTAGGAGGATTGCAGGTGGCTACACTTCTCTCAAAAGAGCTACAAGGGGGAGCAGGGAAATGGGTCAGCAGTGGGAGAGCGATCTGTTGTTGGAATACATAGCAGCAGGTTTGTGTGCTAGCAGCATTCTTCAGGAGAGGGAGAGAGAATTTGCTGAGGTAGGGAAGACATGGGACAGTGCAGAAGTTGAGGAAACGAGAGGGCATGGGATGCCTGTGCCCGCATGGAGGGCTGGCCGAAAGAGGCACATGGCCACTCACTGGTGGGTGAAGGAGAGTGTGAGGACAGCCATGGGTAAGTCCCCTGGAGTGAGCATCTGGCTTCTGGGTTTTGACTGCATATTTTGTGTGACTCATTACACTGTTATAAGTTACTTTTGTGGGTTGTAATTATTTGTGTAAATGAATTACTTCCTTTGTATAAGTTCTTAAGGCTGCGAATTGATTTTTTGAATCTTAAAAATTAATATTTTCTTCACAATTTTTTGCTCTAGGTACCTAAACATCCTAGTGAATTAACCATTTTTTAAAAATGGTCAGTCAGGCAATAACAAAACTAAAACCAACCTCACCACCCCAGGAGCTTGCTCATGGTTGGAGCCACTGAGCTAGGAGAAGTCTGACTGTCCTTTATCCTCTGTGACTGAGAGTGTCTCTTTCCTTTGTGCGCTGTTCTGCTTCACTTCTTCCCTTTCACCAAGGACTTCCTTGCATTTCCTATCCCTGCAGAGGGTAGAAGTGCCTGATCTTTGGCATCACAGCCAATCAGGAATCCTTCAGCAGGTCCTCTCCCAGTATTCACAGTAAGCAGACATCTAAAAGCCAGATGGCTGTTTGCAAGAGATACTGTGTTGGGAATTCTTAAATCCTAGTTCCTCAGGAGAATGTGAGCTCTCACCTCTGACATTCCGTTTCCATAGGGAGTGTCATGGAACTGTCCCATGGAACTGCTGCACTCTCTGGTGCTCTTTGTTTCAAAGCACCAACCTGCTCTTTCGATCTGTTCAGGCCTTTTAAAAATGAGGTATACATATTTAAAATTCTAATTTCACCACCACCCACACATAATTAATTATATCAGTTCTTTGTTCATCGCTTCTTCCCAAAATATCCTTTCTTATACTTCTCAGTTCCTCCCACCCTCAAAGGATGAGTTCCAACCTGGTAATTGGATATGAAATCAGTCTAGTAGGTAATGAACAATAGTTGTTAAAAAATTAAATAGAAGATAGAGCACACGTAATAGGAATGGGTATTCTTTTATGAAGCTTGTTTCATTTTTCTATGTGTTTACTTAAGTGTATTTCTGATGTGGGTCATGTTCAGAAACATTTGAAAATCTCTTTCTTATCAGACTTTACATTTTGTTGAATGCAGGAAGAAGTTCATCCCTGTTCATCCCCAGGTCCAAGGCTTACATAGTTTAAGAGGTAGAGTACTATAGATCATTTTAGCACTCTGGCTTCGAGTCCCAATGTCTCAGCTCACTGCATATCAAAACCTGTCATGTATTTTATTTTATTTTTTTTGGATCTTAGTTCCCACATCCAAGAAATAAGTGCATGCTATTTTTTATTCCAGTGGAATGTAAAAAGACTGCTTAATGAAATACAGTTGTCCCTCCATGTCCATGGGGGATTGGTTCCAAGACCTTCTGAGGATACCAAAATCCAAGGTTATTCAAGGCCCTTAAATGAAATGGCATGGGATTTGTCTATAACCTATGAATGTCTTCCCTTACACTTTAAATAATCTCTAGATCATTTACAGCTAATGCAGTGTAAATGCTACATAAATAATTGTTATTCCGTATTTTTAAAACTGTGGTTTTTTAATTGTTATTTTTATTTGTTTGTGGGGTTTTTCGGTCTGAGTATTTTTCATTCATGGTTGGTTGAATCCACAGATGCAGAACCCACGGATACAGGGGGCCAACTGTAATATAAATGAAAGCACTTGAAATTCTCAGAGGCAAGGAACGATTCTTTTCATGGATGGCCTTCAATATCTCTTTCTGCTTGTTTTATCTGCAGAGCTTTTGCAGGAACAGGCATTTAGAAAGCCTTTGCCAGATCCCCCCCCATAAAACTTATTCGCTTCAGGTAATTGAGGAGTGTCCTGTCTTGTTGACAGAGTGAATGCCTTTGGATTTCTTGGTCAGTCAACCCATTGTTTGTCCACAGGTTCTGGCATATTCTCAGACTCTGTATATTGAGAGAGAAACTATTAACATCCCCCAGAAATGTTTGTAATCGTACCTATGTGATTTGTATATTTTCTCTTATTTTTTGGTCTCATTTGTACTTAGACAAAGAGGCAGCTGAACGTCTTTCAAAAACAGTAGATGAAGCATGTCTGTTACTAGCAGAATATAACGGGCGCCTGGCGGCAGAACTGGAGGACCGTCGCCAGCTGGCTCGGATGTTGGTGGAGTATACCCAGAATCAGAAAGATGTTTTGTCAGAGAAGGAGAAAAAGCTAGAGGTGAGTGCATTGAAAGGCAGACCCAGACTGCCCAAGTTTCCCTTCCTGTAGCCCACTATAGGAGGTTGTTATTATGCTTTAATTAACTACATTTTTATCATTGAAAAATTCATGATATGAATTCTGAATATCCATCAGATACTGTAATTACTTGAACCCAGTTAAAAATTGAAGTCATGTTTTTATATGTCCAGGACAGAACAAATTAGACTCTAGGAAACAAACAGTAAACTCTTAATCACAGTCTTAGGAGCATAATATTGCTTTAGTTGCCAGGCTCAGTGGCTCACACCTGTAATCCCAGCACTTTGGGAGGCCGAGGTCAAGAGATCGAGACCATCCTGACTAACATGGTGAAACCCTGTCTCTACTAAAAAATACAGAAATTAGCTGGGTGTGGTGGTGCACACTTGTAGTCCCAGCTACTTTGGAGGCTGACGTGGAAGAATCACTTGAACTGGGAGGCAGAGGTTGCAGTGAGCCGAGATTGCGCCACTGTGCTCCAGCCTGGTGTCAGAGCAAGACTCCATCTCAAAAAAAAAATTGCTTTAGTTTGAATTCATGTTTAAAAAAATTATAAATTGAGGTACAAAAAGAATAGCGGATCAGTGAAAACCCAAGAATATGTTTGGTAGTATTTGGGAAGTGCTAAAATAATTTTTCTTCTACATCATTTGGAGGTTTATTTCTGACTTGTATCCATGTTGAGGCCAAGAAGCTGTCTGCCTCCAAGATCTATCTGTAGTCAGTTCTTAAATTTCACAGTAGTATTTATGTAGCCCCAGTTCTCAAACTGTTGAGAACGAACTCATTTCTACCTTAGGTTGAGGACAGCCTGAGTGACCTTGGGGAGGGAGTTCAGAAACATTTCTTCACCGTGTTTGGCTTCGTAATTAAGTACATGGTGGCTTACCCTCGTGCTTTGTCCTGTGGGGATATCAGAGCCAGCAGTGTGGACGTCTGGGAACCTCTGCTGTCCCAGGCTGCTGCACTTTTCAGGAATGTCTGCTCTTCTTTTTTTAAGAGATATGGAAAAGAGTTGTAGCCAGTGGTTTTGTGGAGGACACTTCTGAGTTAGAGAGCCAGTCATGTTATGTTTCAAGAAATACTTCCTAAATCCCACTCAGAGTAGACAAGGGACAGAGCCATGTTGCCTCCGTGCTCAGGAAATGTGCTCTGGCACAGAAGGAGGTAAGATTGAGCTAGCTCCGAGGCTGAGATCATGGTATTTGCCTTTCAGCACAGTCATCTGATATGGGAGGGGAAATGATTAGTAGACCCTTTTTACCGTAGTCTTAGCTACAATGATTGTGGGAACTGTGGTGAGTAGTGGTAGCAGGAACTTCATATTCGTAACCTGCTTGAATGTAGAAGATGGGAAAGGGCTGTAAAAATACTATGGCTTAGATTTAGACATCGGCACTGACCAGAGATCCTAAAGGGAGTTTCATGGCAGTACCAGACGGTCATTTATCTGAAATGCTCATCTTTCACTGAGGAAGCATTTTCAGCACTGTGCCCTGGGACTAATAAGAGAGTGTAATTAATGATTCTGGTTGTAAGTCACCATGCCATCTGTTGAACTGCCCCTTGGCGACACATTAAGGGCTTTTTCCGATCTGTCAGACATTGATTATCATGAGCAGCTGTTGTTGGGTGGTACGTGGCAAGCAACCGTAGAGGACAGCCTCTTTGAGATTGGGTTGGTAGAGCTGATTAACTCTTTGTTCTGTTTTCCCTCCTCACAGTTGCACTCTCCTCTGTGTATTGCTGGGGAATCATTCTGGTTTCTGTAGAACCAGTGGTTTCCTGGACGCCACGAGAAGGCATTAGGTGGAGAAACAGATTAGAGATTTGGATCCATTCTGTAACTTTCCAGTCTGCATTGCTCTGCCCAGTTCATTCAGTGGAATGGCGTTGGCATTCCATTGCTGAAGAAGCGGAACAGAAAGCCTCCCCAACTGGAACCAAAGTACAGAGCCTGAACTGAAGGTTCATACCTCAAACCAGGCCTCCCAGGCACGTGACGGAACCATTTATTGTAAAAATAGAGCCAAACTTGCTGCATTTAAGAAAGCAAATGACTAGATACAATATAAGGTTTTGTTGTATTTTGTTTTGAGATGGAGTCTTGCTCTGTTGGAGTGCAGAGGTATGATCTCAGATCACTGTAATCTCTACCTCCCAGGCAAAAGCCATCCCCCTATCTCAGCCTCCCAAGTAACTGGGATTACACACTGTAACACCATGCCCAGCTAATTTTTTTGTTTTTAGTAGAGATGGGATTTCACCATACTGGCCAGACTGGTCTTGAACTCCTGGCCTCAACTGATCTGCCTGCCTTGCAATATAAGATTTGAGAGATGGTTTTAGTTCTTTTCTTTATCCATGCTTGTTAAAAATATAGGCAATCTGCTCTCTTGAACCTAAGATTTTCTCACATATTCTGTAATAGACTGGTCCTGTTCCATCACATCCCTATGGTCATGGCACAACTTGATAAATATGTGCCACTTGAAAGATGCGTGAATACTATGAATTCCTTCAAATTATTCAAAAGTCTGCGTGATGGAGCAGTACATAAAGTATACCTACTTTTTTAACATTCATTTCTGTAACACAGCCAGTCCATTTTAAAACTGCCAAATCAGAATGCTAATTAAATCTTTTTTTTTAATCCTTTCATTGCCTTCAGTGTATATATACATAGAATTCTCAGCACTCTTTGGAGATGTGGTTATTTGCTTAGGAGTCCATTTTCTTCCCAAAGCTCTAACATACTTAGGTTTCTTTGTGCTTTCCTTCTTAACTTGATATCTCGCTTTATGTAATAAGTATCTTTTTCTCTTTCACTTGGGAATTTTATGTTGGTGGATTTTGTGGAAGGAATTTTATGTCAGTATAGGGCATGTGATAATTCAGAGCCTAGGATGTAGGAGAGGGAATTGTGGCTCGAAAGAGGAGACTGTGTTTCTTCCCTCAAGGAAATCATGTTCTGGCATAAACAGCACAGGCGAACATAAAACCAAACCAACTGACTGTACATAATGTAGATTAAGGAGGCATTTGGTAGTTCTGATTGTGGTATTAGGTAGTCCAAACTTCCTCTCAGGCAATAAAACCTTTTTGTAAAAGGAACTAGCGGTTGAAGAAGAGAAGTGTGTTTATAAATGGGGTGCAGTTAGACTGGGGCAGGCAGGTATCTGAAAAAAGACAAAGCAGATGTGGGAAGGAGGTGCTGGAGACTACCAGTGAGGGATTAAGGTCTGTGCTGTTTAAGAAGCTACCTATTCATTCAGGGAGTCGGCAAATCCTGTGCCAGCCAGGTGCACAAAGATGAGCAAGATGCTCTTCTCCCCTCAAAGGGCTTACACTTGAGTTGGGGGAAACAGCAGCAAGCAAGGGGTTAATATAGAATTCAGGAAAGGTTGTCAGTAAGGAAAATATTCTCACCTGTGTCTCCATTGAAATAGACCAAGAAAAAAATGGAGATGCTAATAATAATTTCATCAGATGCTTATTAAAAATGTGAGAATTATCAAATCATGGGCAGTTTCTGAAACCATAATGCCTTCAGCAGGTCTCCCAGAGTGCTAGACTGTATGCTCTTTGAGTGTTCTCACAGTGCCAGGAACATATTTGTTCCTCAGTAAATGTTCAGTGACTGAAATCCATCACTTGATGTAACCTTTTTCTATAGAGAAAAGGTTTTGTTTTTTTAGGTTGCATTAAAAATGGCTTAACAAATCTGATTTAATGATTGCTTGTAAAGAATATGTTAGTACGGAAAGCTAACCATTTTTAGAAATTTCTGTAGGTTTTTTCCTTTGTGCTACTTTTCTTTTGTCCTTTAAGTAGAATTATGCTTTGTTTTGAGATAATCTTTTTTTGTTTGTTTGTTTGTTTGTTTGTTTGTTTGTTTGTTTGTTTTTGACTTTCGCATCTGGGTGTCATGATTGACTTTGGCCTATGATGCTGGCCTTTAAACACCAGGCAAGGGTGGAAGGAACGCTGCTGAAGATCTGTTTGTAATGTTTTTGTCATGAACATGAAAAAAACCTGGAAATGGAAAAGAAGGCATGTGGAAGGAGGCACAGATAGCAGCCCAAAGGGGTGGGAATGTGGAGGGACTAGGGAATGTGGAGGGCATAGGAGAAAGCCCGTTCAAAAAAGCAAAGGCCAAAGATGCAGAAAAGCCTTCCTACGTCACTCCAGAGCAAAGAGAACGTATGTTTGTGCTTGACAGAGGTGACCACGCATTACTCCCACATGTCTGCTCAAAGCTCATAAGACAGTCTGAGTGGGTTGGACGACTTCCTGTCTTGTCAGTTTGAATAAAGCATGGTATGGACATGTTCCATTAGCATGATCAGTCCATGTCGAGAAGTGTCTGTGTGTGAGAGAAAGAAACCTATTTGTATAAGTATTAAAGAAAAAAGGTCAGGAACCTGTAATTTTACCTTCTTAACTGTTATTATTATTTATTTTTCTTTTTGAGACAGACTCTTGCTCTGTTGCCCAGGCTGGAGTGCAGTGGCATGATCTCAGCTCACTGCAACCTCCACCTCCTGGGTTCAAGCAATTCTCCTGCCTCAGCTTCCTGAGTAGCTGGGACTACAGGTGCCTGCTACCATGGCTGGCTAATTTTTATATTTTTAGTAGAGACGGGGTTTCACTATTCATCATGTTGGCCAAGCTAGTTTTGTAGTCTCGATCTCCCGACCTCAGGTGATCCGCCCGCCTCGGCCTTCCAAAGTGCAGAGCTGCCATGCCTGGCCTTGAGTTAATTTTTGTGTGTGGTGTGACGTCGGAGGGGACCAGCTTCGTTCTTTTGTCCCAGTGCCATCTGTTGAAGAGGCTACTCCTTCCTCCAGCTGAATGCCCAGCACCCTTGTCAGAAATCAGCTGGCCATAGGTATATGGGTTTATTTCTGGATTCTCAATTCTATTCCGTTGATCTGTATGTCTATCCTATGCTGACACCAGACTGTCTCCATCACTAGTTTTGTAGTAAGTTTTAAAATCAGGAAGTATGAGTCCTCAGAGTTCTTCTTTTTCAATATTGTTTTGGCTATTAGGACCACTTGTAATTCCCTATGAGTTTAACAATCGCCTTTTCCATTTCTGCAAAAAAGGTCATTGGAATTTTACTGGAGAATACATTGAGTCTGTAGGTCACTTTGGGGAGTATTGCCATTAACAGTCCTAAGTGTTACAACTTATGAACGGGGAATGCCTTCCCAGTTATTTAAGTCTTTAATTTCTGCAGAATTTAAAAAAGCATCCTAGAGTGTCGTTTACTGATCTGTTTGACATTATAAAGGCCCTGTCTAGGTATCAGGACCACAGGTGAAGGGCAGTGGTATCACCTTTCAATAGTCAGTGTTAACGTCCACCTTTAGAAGATTTGAGTATTTCTGCACTCAGTAAAGTTACCAGGGCACAGTCACAACAGCAGCTTTACAAAGTAAAGTGACACATGGAGGCCTGGATATCTAGGTAAAGTGATTAGCAGTATTATTGAACTGGACAGAACCTTAGAGATCATATAATCACACTTCTGAATTGATGAAGACACTCAGAGGTAGAATTAGCTACAGACCAGGATAGAGTCCAAGGCAGACATCTGGTAACTTCATCAGATTTGTACTTTCGTTTTGATTTCAGAATTTTGATTCTACAACATCAACAGCAGGAAGACATCTTACACAGAATAGTAGCCAAAGTTTAATCATTTAAACAATTCCCAGGAATCTTGTTGTAGAGAAATGACATTTTATGTAGGATCATAAAATGGTTGCATGAAAGCATTCTAAGTGTGAAAACCTACTCTGCCAGTGAGGTTCTAAGTACCCTTCTCGCTGTACCCATGCTCATGCTCTTGGTCTGATAGGAGGGGAGAAATTGGCTCATGAACTTAAAGCTACTGCAGTTTCTCCTGAGCTTGGCACCTCCCCCTTGGCTGTAGTGACTACTCAGTAGAGTCTCTGACTTCAGACAACACAGCTGGGAAGGGGGAAATGGTTCAGAATTCAGCATTGCCTTATGACTCTTCAAATTTATGTTTGTATTGTGCTTCTAACAACTTGAGAAATTCTTTGGCTACAGCTGAGGGGGCACTAAACCACAATGATGGCAGATTGTTGTTTTTGGCAGCACCTCCCTGCAGGGTGCAGATGGTTAGAAGCTTTTGTTTCAATAATTGGCCAGGCAGTAGGGGGAGATAGAGAACTCCTTTTTTGTCAACTTTGGAGTAAATTCTGTCTTCCCTGTGATAATCAAAGCCAGTATCTCACTGTCCTATTATGGTAAGGACAGATGGGAGCAGGTGATCTAATCATCATTTTAGGTAAGAGCTCTGGGTTTATATGAGCAGTTCAGGGTCACAGAGGAAGCCAATGAGGACAAGTACCTGGATCTTCTGGCTCCTAACTACAGTGATCATCCACTGTGTTCCCCTGGGAGCTAAGAGGCCCTACCTAGAACTGGCATCCCTCCCCTCAAGTCCTCTAAACTCACTGCCCTTCCTTAGCATACAGCTTCTCCTCCCTAGGCTGGCAGCTCTGTCAGTACCCAGGTTGTTAGAACAGTTATTGAAACAGATCAGTCTGCTGCCAGGTGATTATGGGGCCTTGCACTCAGTCCTTTCCCACGAAGCAGTTACTCACTGCTTGCTCTCCCTTGCCTTTTCATCCCTACTTTGATATGGGAGCTTTTTTTTTTTTTTTAAACTTCTGGTTTCCCTTCAATATGTGAGGACTTTTCTGGAGTTGATGCATGAGTTTCTGTGAGTGATTTGCAGTTTAGAGGCTGCATATTGGGTCCTTGGATTTCTTTTGTTCATTTTAGTCACTACTGACTTTATTGCTCAGGCCCAATTTACAGCTGGAGCGTTTATCTGTCGGGTGTGTGTATGTTTCTTTATTACAATGTGAAACCTACGATACTTCTTTTTCACCCCAGGAAAATAATGCCACATTATAATGTAATGTATTTCACATACTTAGTGACCTAAAAACACAATTTGCCAACATTTGAGACTTTACGTTGAAAAAGTGACATGGTTTCAAAGCTCTCCCAGCAAGAATTCATGCTTTTAGCCGTAGTACCATTTTCATATTTGTAGCCCAACTTCTGTAGGCAGTGTAACCCCTGCTTTATAGAACAGTGCCACTGAGTTTCAGCTGATGTATGTAGCATTCATTTTTCATAGTTATGAAATGCATATACATATGAAGTTGAAACAGTACCTGGGCCTCTTGTCACTCTTTGCCTGCCAGAACATTCACTCTGATTCAACTAGTACTCAAGGTTTTTTTTTTATGGTTATAAAAGTTAGAGGAAACTTAGCAAATAAATATAAAGAATAAAATTAGTCTCATTACCCAGAGATAACTATTTTTATTTTTTGCCTATTTCCTTTTCCTCTTAGTTTAAAATTAAACTGAAAGGTAATGTGTAGTTTTCTGTCATGTTTTTTTCTTAACATGATTATTTCCCCATATAAATAAAAACTTTATAAACATTGTAAATGATTGCTTGAATACCTGTGGTTGGTTAGTCAATGACTATTCATATTGAGCACTTGTATGTTTCTCTCTGTCTCTTAGCTTTAGGCTAACTTTCAGTATTGGCATTATTTTCTTCCTGTAGATTTCTAGAAGTGGTTCTATGTATATGTGCAGATGTCTGCTTCCTTTTAAGTACACTGAAGGTCATATACATTTCACGGTCTCTGCCACTAGAATGCATTCCTGCTGTAGGAGTTCTTGCCTTTTTCAAAGTATCTTAACCAGTCTAGGACTTCATTGAACTTATTTTGTATAAACCTCTCCACAAGTTAAGGATTCGTCTTTTGTTTTATGAAGGAGTAAACATAGAATAGTTTAATTAGACTAATGGAGCTCTCTTCTGGCTTTTAAATGATCCTATTTACATTTGAGACAGCTGTGTGAGAATAACACATACTTCTTATTATAACATTGACTTGAATAAGCATAATTTTGAGAGCAAGGTTCAGATTGCAGAAATTTGAGCCGCCTATTTGACCGAGTGGGTGCATGTTGTTTTGAGCAAGATTCTATTTTGGTCTTTGTGAGTGCTCCTACTACTGTTAAGGTGAGCCTTCTACTCCCACTTCAAATTGGGATTTTGAAGAAAGTTAAAATTGGATTGTGGCATACTTTGCAATCTTGGAAGTTTTGTCTCTAAAATGTTAGACTTGAAATAAAATCAGAAAGAGTCGTTTTCTGAAATCAGGGCAAAGCATTCTGTTTATAATCAGGAGTCAAGTGAAACCTTTGCAGAAGAAAGCCATGAGCCCCAAAGATATGGCATGCTTTATATGAAGAGGATGGTACCACCCAGCGGTCATGATGACTGTGCAAGCCTCCTTCTTTGCTTTCTTTCTTATTCAGGTCCTTTATCTTGAAACATCTGTAGGAAGAAGTATGGTCAGCCCTCTTTGCTTAATTCAGCCAATAGCCACTTTGAGAATTTCAAGCACAATAACTTTGCAACTTCAACTCAACAAAAATTTGCCAGCCTTTCTGAGGATTCTTGGGGTTTGGACAGTAATTATGAATGAACTCATCCCACTTTTACTCGTGATGTCCTTTTCCCAGTCCTTTCCTTTTGCTCACAGTGTGTCTGTTCTGTGGGGCATAGACTCAGTAGGAATTGTTCCCTTTAAGGTACCATTTACCCCAATGATGGGGCAGTGATGAAGATCCGCTTTGCATATTCCAAGTTCTTTCTGGCTTTTTCCACTGAAGCCAGTGGTCCTCTCAGCGTTTTATCTTTGATGTGGCTGTTCATTGATAAAGTAACAGTTTACCTTCCTTGGGCAAGAGAGTCCAACACCTTAACTGATCTGAGGTTGTTAGTCTTCCCTTCTCACGTGGACCTTTAGGGCCAGTTTATTTTCCTGTCCACATGAGAAGTCTCCAGTAAACTACCTGAAGGTGTCCTAAGCATGTAGCATGCTTTGTCTCTGCAGTATTTAAAAGAAATAATCACATTCACAGGAGCGTACCCTCTGCACCACCCTCCCTTTGTAACTACCACCATATTCCACTTCCCTTGCTGCCTCTGCTGCTCAGCCTGTTGCGGCTTGGCATTCATGTCTACATTCCACTGGAGTGGCTGTCTTTGGAAGTCCCCACCCCCTACTCCCAGTGATCTAATCTCAAAAGGTACTTCTTAGTCTCTGTCTCTTGACTTCTTTTCTTATTTTGGCCCTCTCTGCAGCATTTAATACTACTATATTACAATGTATTTGCCTTTTCTGGTTTTTGTGTACCACCCTCTGCTGCTGCGTCTGCTTTTTCATCCTTTAATAAGCTTTCTTCCATGTCTGCATCGTAAATGTTCCCATTCCTTTAGCCTTTTCTCATTCTGGACCTTTTTTTTTTTGGAGACGGAGTCTCTCTCTGTCGCCCAGGCTGGAATGCAGTGGCACGATCTTGACTCACTGCAACCTCCACCTCCTGGGTTCAGGTGATTCTCCTGCCTTAGCCTCCTGAGTAGTTGGGACTACCGGTGCATGCCACCATGCCCAGCTTATTTCTGTATTTTTAGTAGAAACGTGGTTTCACCATGTTGACCAGGCTAGTCTTGATCTCCTGACCTCAAGAGATCACCCACCTCGGCCTCCCAAAGTGCTGGGATTACAGACATGAGCCACCGTGCCTGGCCGAGACCTTTTCCTTGAGTGCTTAACACTTGGGCTGGCTTCAATTACCGCCTGAGCATCAATGGCCTACCTCTGGATCTCTAGGTCAGACCCCCTTCCTTGTACTTCAGGCTCGTCTATCTCATTTCCACAGGCATCTCAAACAGTATGGCCGCAACAGACCGTCTTCTTCCTTCTCACCTCTCCTTTCCTTCTCTTTCCTTGGCTTGGAGAGTGACAGTGTCATCCCTCAAAATCAGACACTAGGCCTCATGCAGTATTTCTCCTGATTTTTTTCCAGCTCGCAAATCTGTTGCTTTGGCCCCCTTGTCACAGTCTCTCTTTCAGTACCTCTGCCATGCCTCTGGCAGGTTGACCTCACCCCACCATCTTCCACAGCCGAGTAGGCGCCACGCCAGTGTGGTTTTTGCTTCCTCTCAATTTTTCGTGACTCTGTCTCCCTTCTCTGTCTTTGTCTCCACTTCCATCACCTTAGTCCACTGTCATCATCTCTCCCCTGGATCCTTGCAGTAGCCTCATTACTGATCCATCTGCATCTGCTCTTACGCCCTGTAATCCATTCTTCAGAATGCAATGTGTTCAGAATGCAGCTCTGAGCATGTCATTCTCCTGTTTAAACATTTAAATAGCTTCTCATTATTCCTAGTTCTTAGAATATGGACCCAGAGGCCAGATGCGGTGGCTCACGCCTGAAATCCCAGCACTTTGGGAGGCTGAGCCAGGCAGATCACTTGAGTCCAGGAGTTTGAGACCATCCCGAGTAACATAGCAAAACTCTGTCTCTATCAAAAATTAAAAAATTAGCTGGGCATAGTGGCTCATGCCTGTCGGTGCAGCTACTTGGGAGGCTGAGGCGGGAGGCGGGAGGATCACTTGAGCCCAGGAGGCCAAGGCTGCAGTGAGCCGTGATCATGATTGTGCCACTGTACTTCAGCCTGGGTGATAGTACAGGCTGTCTCAAAAAAAAGAAAAGAAAAACCAAAAAGACTATGGGCCCAGCTGCTGGCCTGGTCTCCTCCTACTCCCCATGACTTGACCCCTGCTGACCTCAGCCACATCTCTTGTTGTGTCCCGTGGCATTTTGTCTGCACTTAGCCTTCTTTGATCTCAGGCTTTACATATGCTGTCCCCACTCTCTGCTGAGGACACTCTCCCCTGCTTTACTTTCCATCAGTTATCCTTAGCTAGTTAATTCCTGTTCACCATTTATGTCTCATGTCAAGCAGTATTTCCTCAGAGCCCCCCCCATCCCCCATCCCCCATGCACTCTTAGCTCCCTAACTTTTTCCTTCAGAGCACCACATAGTTTGTCCATCTGTTTGTGGATTATTACCAGACCATAAAGTGCTGTCTGTATTGCCACTCAGGCATGTCCAACCCACTCCTGATACTTGGCCCACTGTCCTCATCTTGGGGTGCCAAGTAAAAATGCCACTTGGTTCATCTATATACATGGTCAGTGTCTGTCTTTGATGGGGACTCCTTCCAGTTTGACGATGTAGCTTGATGGACTTCTTACTAGGCCTATAGCTTGATGGACTGATTGGACTATGGTACCACCAAGTTAAAAAAATTCCATGATCTTTTTTTTTCCAGTGTTACAGGGAGACCTTGAAGGAAAAATGTGCCCTTGATCAAAGATCCTTTCCTTTTCTCATGGCAGCTTCTAGTAAATGTGCTAAATTTTAAGATATAATCAAATGGTTTGTGAGAAAAAGGATTTTGTTTCCCATTAATCATTCTTTTTCTTCAATTCTGCATGTCTTTTCTTGACATATTATAAATCAGGAAAATTAAGTATTACTCATAAAATGATAGAACTTGGGAGGGGTGAGTGTTCTTTCCCCGTCAGATCTGTTGATTCACATGGAACAGTTTAGCAAGTGCTTGGTCTCGCCCAAGCTTACCCCAGTGCATAGCCATTATTTTCATTCCCTTTGCATGTAAGGTTATCACATGTTGTAGGCATGGGGAAGTGTAGGATTTGACTTGGATTTCCTTTTTTTTTTCTTACCAACTTTTATTTATTCAGGGGGTACATGTGCAGGTTTTTTTACATTGGTAAATTGTATGTCACAGGTGTTTGATGTACAGATAATTTTGTCATCTAGGTCATTGGCGTTGTACCTGATAGGTAGTTTTTCAGTCCTCACCATCCTCCACCCTCAAGTAGTCCCGGGTGTCTATTTTTCCCTTCTTTGTGTCCATGTGTAGAAAGTGTTTAGCTCCCAACTTGTGAGAACATGCGGTATTTGATTTGCTTCAACCATGTTGCTCCAGAAAACATGATCTCATTCTTTTTTTATGGCTGCATAGTATTCCATGGTATATATCTGCCACATTTGCTTTATCCAGTCTACCATGGATGGGCACCTAGGTTGATTCACTGTCTTTGTTATTGTGAATTGTGCTGCAATGGACATACGCATGCATGTGTCTTTATGGTAGAATAATTTATATTCCTTTGGTTATATAACCAGTATTTGGATTGCTGAGTTAAATGGTCATTCTGTTTTAAGTTATTTGAGAAATCTCCAGACTGCTTTCCACAGTAGCTGAACTAATTTACGTTCTCACCAGCGCTTTATAAGTGTACCTTTTTCCCTACAACCTTCCCAGCATCTGTTATTTCTTGACTTTTTTTTAGACTAAGCCTCACTGTGTCACCCAGGCTGGAATGCAGTGGTGTGATTTCAGCCCGCTACAACCTCTGCCTCCCAGCTTCAAGTGACTCTACTACCTCAGTCTCCTAAGTAGCTGGAACTACAGGTCATGCCACCACACCCAACTTATTTTTGTATTTTTAGTGGAGATGGGGTTTCACCATTTTGGCCAGGCTGGTCTTGAACTCCAAACAGGTGATCCATCCGCCTTGGCCTCCCAAAGAGCTGGGATTACAGGCGTGAGCCACCACACCCAGACGATTTATTGACTTTTTAATAGCCATTCTGATTGGTATGAGATGGTATTTCATAGTGGTTTTGATTTGCATTTCTCTAATGATTAGTGATAGTGAACTTTTTAAATGTGCTTGTTGGCTGCATGTATGTCTTCTTTTGAAAAGTGTCAGTTCAAGTCCTTTGCTCATTTTTAATGGGGTTGTTTGTTATTTACTTATTGATTTAAGTTCCTCATAGATTCTGGATATTAGGCCTTTGATGGTGGCATAGTTTGCAAATATTTTCTCCCATTCTGTAAGGTGTCTTTTTACTCAGTTGATAGTTTCTTTTACTGTGCAAAACCTCTTTCGTTTAATTAGATTCTGCTTGTTGCAATTACTTTTGGAGTCTTTGCCAGAGTCAGTGTCCAGCATTGGAACTAGGTATGTCCTAGGTATGTCCTAGGTATGTCCTAGGTTTTCTCCTAGGGTTTTTATAGTTTTAGGTTTTACATTGTCTTTAATCCACTTTGAGTTGGTTTTTATATATGGTAAAAGGAAGGGGTCCAGTTTTAATCTTCTGCATATGGACAGCCGGTTATCACAGCACCATTTATTGAATAGGGAATCCTTTCCCCATTGCTTGTTATCATCAGCTTTGTCAAAGATCAGATGCTTATAGGTGTGCAGCTTTATTTCTGAGTTTAATACCCTGTTCCATTGGTCTTTGTTCTGTTTTTGTACCATTTACATGCTGCTTTAGCCTTATAGATTGAAGCTGGATAACGTGATGGCTCAGGCTTTATTCTTTTTACTTAGGATTACTTTGGCTTTTTTTTTTTTTTTAGCTCTAAATCAATTTTAGAATATTTTTTTCTCTTTGTTTTGTTTTTGTTTTTGTTAGTAGATGTTGTACATGCAAGAATAGGTTTTTTTTTCCTAATTCTGTGAAGAGTGTCATTGGTAATTTGATAGAAATAGTAGCATTGAATCTGTAAATTGCTTTGGGTAGTATGGCCATTTTAACAACACTGATTTTTCCTGTCCATGAGCATAGAATGTTTTTCCATTTGTTTATGTTTCTCTGACTTCTTTGAGCAGTGTTTTGTAATTCTTGTTATAGAGATCTCTCACTTCCCTGATTAGCTGTATTTTATTTTATTTTATTTTATTTTATTTTATTTTATTTTTTTGCAGCTGTTGTGAATGAAATTGTGTTCTTGATTGGGCTGTCAGCTTGGACATTGTTGGTATATAGAAATTCTACTTGTTTTTATATACTGATTTTGTATCCTGAAGTTTTGCTGAAATTATTTATCAGAACCAGGAGTCTTTGGGAAGATACGGGGTTTTTTAGCTATGGAATCATATCATCTGCGAAGAGAGATAGTTTGACTTCCTCTTTTCCTATTTGGATACCTTTTCTTTCTTTCTCTTGCTTAATTGCTCTGGCTAGGACTTCCAGTACTATGTTGAATGGGAGTGGCAAGAGTGGGCATCCTTGTCTTATTCTGGTTCTCTAGGGAAATGCTTCTAGCTTTTGCCTTTTGAGTATGATGTTGGCTCTGGGTTTGTCTAGATTGCTCTTATTTTGAGATATGTGCCTTCGATGCCTAGTTTTTTGAAGGCACTTAATGTGATGAAGGGATGTTAAATTGTATCAGAAGCCTTTTCTGCATCTGTTGAAACTTGAAATGATGATAATGGTTTTTGTTTTCAGTTCTGTTTATGTGATGGATCACATTTGTTGCTTTGCATATGTTGAACCAACCTTGATTCCAGCAATAAAGCCTACTTGATCATGGTAGATTAGCTTTTTGATGTGCTGCTAGATTTGGTTTGCTAGTATTTCGTTGATTTTTGCATCTATGTTCAGCAGGGAGATTGGCCTGAAGTTTTCTTTCTTCATTGTGTCTTTGCCAGGTTTTGGTAGTTAGAAGTCCCTCCTCCTTGATTTTTTTGGGAATACTTTCAGTAGTAGGATTGGTGGTACCAGGTCTTCTTTATATGTCTGGTAGATGTTGACTGTGAATCCATCTGGTCCAGGGCTTTTTTTGGTTGGTAGGCTTTTAAATTACTGATTTAGTAGGTTTGTCCAGGGTTTCAATTTCTTCCTGGTTCAATCTCGGGAGATTCTGTGTTTCTAGGAATTTATCCATGTCTTCTAGGTTTTCTAGTTTGTGTGCATAGAGGTTGAACTTGCATTTTCTGACTTCTGTCTGCCACAGCCATCTCCCTCCAGTAGAAAAGATGTGATGTATTCCCAGTCATTTGAAGGAGCTAGGAAGCATTACCTTCTTGTTTGTTAATGGCAAGGAATTGAAATTTTTTTATTGCTTATTGAGAAAGCTGTATTCCAATGTAGTACAGTAACCTACAGACTGTCTTAACCAGGGCAGACCTGCCAGCACTTAAAATTACAATAAACATTGCTTAAAAGAATTTGATGTGATACAACCAAGTACACAAGCACAAAAAAAAAAAAAAAAATTTTTTTTGTGTGTTTGTCTTTTTCCTTTCTACATTTTGTTTCTCAGTTGTCCTCCAGGAATGCTTGACTCTACCAGTATTGGCTTAAAATGATAAACCTTTGTCTATACCTCTGATGTTTGTCTACACAAAAATCAATAACCTGGCTTTCCATTAAAATAGTCCTTAAAGAAGCTAGTTTGTGGGGTCTTTGTTACTTGTGTAAAGCATACATTTTTGATGGTTTACGTTTAAAAAAAACGAAATAGTTTGTTTTATACTTTAGTATTTTGGTTCTACTGGTTTTATGTAATGAGGGACCCCATTCCATAAATTAAGGATTTTTGAAGGATCGAGCTTCATTTTTGAATATGTATCTTTTTAAAGCATTTTATGAACATCTGTTAAATTGAAAATATTTAGCTTTACAATTATATTAAGCCTTGAAAAATGCCCAGTCCTAATATGTATTTTTCTTTTCTAGTTTTGTTTTTATTAGTTTAGTAAATGTAGACACTAACTTTTCATTCTCCCCTTGCTTCTGCTGTGAGATTGAGGCTTTTTTGTGGCAGTAGAAGCTCCCTTATCACCTTTTGTGTAGAGGTGCCTTTGAGGAGAAAACAGTACCCTGTGAATGCTTTGTGGTACAATTTCAGGTTTAAGAAGCTTGCTTCCATTTGCCTTTTCCTGTGGATGGCTGCACTGCTCCAAGAACATTCCTCCTGTTATAGCCATTTTGCCATTTTTCCTTTTGGGAAATACTTTGTGTGTACCTTAATTATGAGGTTTGACAGTGGAGCTGAGAGGCCCCGGGTATTGGGTTTGGAACCACTGTTTCTTCTCTTCCTTGTATCTTCCCAGCATCTTAGCAGCTCCTGCCATGCTATGACACCCCAGAATATACCATTTCAAAATGTCACAGCTGCCACTAGGTCATAGGGGAGCGTGGAGCTGGCTGGGGAAAGAGGTGCAGGTGAGTGATTGGTTTTTTGTTCCCGCATTGGATCTTTGAAGAAAATGTAAAAACAGCACTCTTATTTTCAATCCACATATTCATTTATTGTATTTTCCAAAAACATAAATGAATCAGTGAATGAAATTGTGGTTTAAGAATTTGTGATTGGCCGGGCACAGTGGCTCATGCCTATAATCCCAGCACTTTGAGAGGCCAAGGCAGGCAGATCACGGGGTCAAGAGATCAAGACCATCCTGGCCAACGTGGTGAAACCCCATCTCTATTAAAAATACAAACATTAACTGGGTGTAGTAGTGCATGCTTGTGATCACAGCTACTCAGGAGGCTGAGGCAGGAGAATCACTTGATTGAACCCAGGAAGCAGAGGTTACAGTGAGTCAGGATAGTGCCACTACACTCCAGCCTGGCGACGGAGCAACAGTCCGTCTCAAAAAAAAACAAAAAACAAAAAACAAAAAAAAAAAACTGTGATTTTCAAGTGTAGATTGTATGGCCTTAGTAGCAAGGGGTAAGCCTCCTGGCAGGATGAGGCGGCTTGGCAGGTGTGTTAAATATTGGTGGGGTGTGGGTCAGCTTCCCCTTTTGACTTGGCTCTCTCAACCTTCATACTGTGAAGCAGTCCTTTGACTTAAATTCCTTTTGGCAGGTCACCGTTCAAACGGGTCTTCGTAAACGGCTTTGTGCACAGTAACCCTTTATGACTCCTGATTGGGGGTAGCCGAGCCATGGGTGATGGCGATATACTATATGTCCTGTGGCACAACAGGGCAAGATCATGGGGATTTCCAGGAGTCCTCTACTGGAAATCTTAATCAAGTCAAGCCCCTGCCTATGGCATTATTTCTAGCATATTTTTTTCATATGTAAGTGTTTCTTAGCAAGAACAATGTTTACATTTTGATTATTGTTTCTTACATGTGTTGCTGGAGGAAACACTCATCATTTTGTTTGTTTTGAAAATGAAATTCTTACAGAACGGTCATTGCAGTGCCAGCCCCTGCCATTCTAGCCCTCTTATCCCAGAGCTCATCTGCAGTGTGTCAGGTCTGGCTTAGTCTTCTAACCAAAAAAGGCAAAGAATGTGTAAGCCCTGCTCCCTTCAGTGAATTGTCTGGGTGCTCCGTGTTGGGTGGAGTTCATGGTGTCAGCTGGATCCACAGGAAGCAGGAGAATGTTATAGACACATTTTCTCCTGCAATTTTAGATAGTCTGTGAGGCAAGATTGCAAAGCTTTGCCAAGAGCATAAATCCTAGGCTTTATCTCAGAACTACACATTGGGCCTTACCCTCTACATTGTAAACACTTCTTGGCAGTCAAATAAACCCAGGCAGTTTCTTGAAAGTGCTTGCCACATCTTCCACACCCCCTCCTTGAGGATCCTGAGACAGGTTTGCTGCAGCAAGTCAGATATGGCTGTTCCCTATTCAGGGCTCCTCACAGCTCTTCTGGGCTGGGCAGGGTTGCTGCAGTAGGTACTTGCAGCTAAATGGAAGGCCCGTCTCAGACCCCCATCTCTCAGTATAAATTGTGCATGCACTGGAGAGGAATATCAACCAGACTGCTTGGGCTTGCCTTGTCTTCCCTTGCTTAAGATTGGTCATGGAGGAAAGGTACCCTCCGAAGATAAGAGCCTGGTGCGCTGTAGTTGAGAAGAGTGAGCTGGTGGGGAGAGGAGACTGATGGGCAAGAACCCTGCAGCAGGGTCATCCTGCAGCTATAAATGGCATTGGACTGGAGCTCTTGAATTCCATTTCTAGGCAGGGGAGCGTGGGTATTGGATGAAATGCTTAGTCCTGTGTTACATACAAGAATGAAGTGTCTGAAACAAGGAGCGTGTGACCACCTGGGCACATCATTTTTCTACCTGAGTGGTACTTGGTGTACTAAAGAGATTGTGGGATGCAGCACACTTAGACGAGGTGGAAGAATCTGAGTGGGTCTCATCACGTTGGAGTTGTTTTTTGTGGGATTTCTTCTGAGAGCAGGAGTGGCTGAGGAGCCCTGTGGCAGCAGAGCTCGTGAACTGCTCTTGTGTGAGAAGGCAGGCTGGTAAGTTGAGACATGAGATTCTTGGATCCTCCTAAGATCTTTCTCCTCCATCTCTCCAGACCCCAAGAGAATAACCTGGAAAAGCAGCTAGTGAGGGTCAGCAAGACCCAACCGGGAGCTTAAGAACCAGAAAATTTGGAGGCAGGTAAAGGCTAGAGTTGTTTTTGGGGGAGTTTTGTTTGGAGTCACTCTTTTTTTGGAGACAGGGTCTCACTCTCACCCAGGCTGGATTGCACTGGTGTGATCTCAGCTCACTGCAGCCTCTGCCTCCAGGGGTTAAGCAATCCTCCCAGCTCAGCCTCCCGAGTAGCTGGAGCTGTAGGCATGTGCCACCACGCTTGGCTAATTTTGCATTTTTTGTAGAGATGGGTTTTGCCATGTTTCCCATACAGGTCTTGAACTCCTGGGCTCAAGTGATCCACCTGCCTCGGCCTCCAAAAGTATTGGGATTACAAGCGTGAACCACCGTGTCTAGCCTAGAGTCACTTAATTTTTTTTGTTGGTCCATGGCAAGATTTACAGATGACTTTGTTTGGAAAGCCTGAATCCGTTTTTAAAAGCAGGGATGAGGAGTAGGAAATCACAGTAGTTACTACTTAAGTCTATTTAGGGAACTATAAAAATTACTATAGCCTAAATTTGATGTAATCAGATCTTGCCATGAATTCTAGCCTGCTTGCCTCTCTTTAGAAAATTAATCTGGGTCATTTGACTGCCCTAGCTAAGCAGATACATGTTTTAACAGTTTTAGAGGTGGTTGCTACCTGTATTTGGCTATTCAGAGTACATACCCAGGCGTCCTTACGATATATTTAAACCTCTTAGCCTACAAGTCTTTTTTATTTAAACCGGCCTCAGTGTTTTATGTTTTTTATTTTTTGTGGAGACAGGGTCTCACTGTATTTCCTAGGCTGTTCTCAAATTCCTGGCCTCAAGCAGTCCTTCTGCCTCAGCCCCTGAAAGCACTAGGATTAAAAGCGTGAGCCACCATGCCCAGGCCAGCCTTAATGTTTATTAATCCTTTTCAGTGACAGTCTCACTCTCACTCTTTATTTCTCTAGTGATGCATTCCTCCTGCACCTGCTCTCACAATAGGCATCCCCGTGAGAAGAGTCACTCAGTGGCAGGAAGAGCCTTGGGCAGGATCCGCCCACTTTCATAGTGGCCTGAAGACAGAGCTTTCAAGTGGAACACACTTCTTTTTAGTTAAATGAGTTTCTTTGGTAATGTCCAGAATATAATATCAGCCTAAGCATGATGGAATCCCCCATCCCCAACCCCAGCCCCCCTTCCAAACAGACACAGCTGTTTTTGGTTGACACAATCTTGCTCTGTCACCCAGGCTAGAGTGCAGTGGCATGATCTCAGCTCACTGCAACCTCCGCCTCCTGGGTTCAGGCAGTTCTGCCTGTCTCAGCCTCCTGAGTAGCGGGGATTATAGGCCTGCACCACCATTCCCACCTAATTCTTGTATTTTTTAGTAGAGATGGAGTTTTGCCATGTTGGCCAGGCTGGTCTTGAACTCCTGACCCTTGGTGATCCACCTGCCTCAGCCTCCCTAAGTGCTGAGATTAATAGGCATGAGCCACCGCACATGGCCACAACTGGGATTTTTAAGAAATTGCCTAGCAGAGAGTTGAACTTAAGGTGGTGTCTAATTAGATCAAAGTGCATTCCATTTTAACTTCAGTGAACTTGCCAGGATGGTCTGATGATAACCCAAGAGTAAGTATCCTTGGATTCTGATCCCAGCTCAGCTGCTAGAGACTCGGTGGTTTTCAAACTGTTCTTGAGGGGCTCCCTAGTTGCCAAGAGTGGATGGTTCCTAGTTGAGGTAGCTTTGTCAGCTTTGGTCAGAGCATTCAAGCAGGGGGCAGAAATCCCTGTTCTGTAGGGCAGAAAGCCCTTTGCCAGGCTTTATAGGGCTAGAAGAGACAGACCCCTCCAGGCTTGGAGGGAGTCCTGAAAAAAATGGTCCACACAGACACAGAGGGCTGGGAGGTTGTGAGAAACACATCTGCGCAGGGGCTGTTTTACAAGACCTTGAGCTCTGCTCTTAAGGACCCGCTCAGAGCTAGTGGGGTGCTGTGCTTCACTTTCTCAGAGGAGTGGCTTCATGAAACCTGGGCTTTCGGAAGAGAAGTCTGGTGGTGTTTTAGGAGCCCCAGGGGTCAGGAGACTATTGGAAGGCCTCACCAGGGGCTTAGTGCAATTACCCAGTCATGAGATGAGCAGGTCCTGGTCACAGGGAGTAGCAGTGGGGTATTTTGAGCTTCTATAATGCTTATTTGCAAAACATGATAAATCTGGGTTAATCTCCAAGCTTTAACATAGAACATACCACTTTACTGTGTTTTTTCTAGCCCTGTCTAGGTGGAGTCTGGAAAGAAATTGTGAAGCTCAGGTGTCTATATTTTATTTTTAAGGCATAAACTTATAAATTTTGAAACTTTTGAGAACCAACAAAAAGAGAAGGCAAATACCAAATGTCACTTCTTTTTACTCCAAATCTCAGGTACTAAGTTGAATGCCATTTAATTCATTATTGCCGGTATTGTACACTGCGTTCCTTTTTTGATAAAAAGTTTTGCCTTTTGAGAGTTTGAAACTCTAGCTTTGCAATATAGTTGAACAGGGAGGGCAGGCTGGTGGGGACAAGGAAGAACAGGAGGGTGAAAGCAGCTGCCCCAGCCACAGCAGCATGCCACGCCCTCAGCATGCACAGACTTAACTATTGTCTTCTCTTTGTCTCCTTAGGAATACAAACAGAAGCTTGCGCGAGTAACCCAGGTACGCAAGGAACTGAAGTCCCATATTCAGAGCTTGCCAGACCTCTCACTGCTGCCCAACGTCACAGGGGGCCTGGCCCCCCTGCCCTCTGCTGGGGACCTGTTTTCAACTGACTAGGACAGGTGTCATGTCCCAGATTTCTGTTCGTACCAGCAGAAAGAAGAGGGCAAGTCATGGTTGGAAATAACCTTCTAGCCCCTGGTTCTATCCCTTCTTCCACTCAGCCCCCCAGCCTCAAGAAAGAACCACAGACTCTTGATTCTCCTCTTCAGCCTCTTATCTTGAGCACAGTTCAGAACAGTGGCGACTGGAATCCGGTTTATATTCATATTTGCAAAGACTACAGACTTTTTCTCCGACTTTGTA
Organism: Plecturocebus donacophilus; assembly: GCA_004027715.1. Lineage (NCBI taxonomy): Eukaryota > Metazoa > Chordata > Mammalia > Primates > Pitheciidae > Plecturocebus > Plecturocebus donacophilus. Next base: position 46,747 of record PVKP010016480.1, read on the forward strand.
TTTTCATGCCTCCCTGTTGGTTTTCCGTTCTTAGCTCTCTCCTTAAACCTAAGAAGTTAGGAAAATCATGTGTACTTCTGGAAGCTTTCAAAAGAATCTTGTCCCTCAAGACAGCATTTTGTCATAAAAGCAGCTGCTTCTTTCTGAGCTGGGCTTGTTCAAGTTCGGTGCGGGCTTCCACCGAGGTACTTATCCTGCAGACGTTGGCTTTCCTGGCTACATCTGCCCCAAAAGGTTGGAGCACAGCTGTTGTAGCGTTGCCATAAAGAGTTTGCCAAATCTCTGATCCTCCCTTCCCATTCTCCTAGTGATGCACGGTCAAAGATGAGGTGCATTTATTTTGTAAACAGATTGGAGAATCTAGCAGTAAGATTCCAAGCTAATCTGGAACGTAAAGCCACAGTTCAGAGGCAGAAAAACAAGGATCACAAGCATGAATTAAAAGTAATTTATTTTCTTCAAGTTCCTAGATACAACCTTCTCATGCTGCAGTTCTCCACTGTCAGAGCACGTTCCGAAAAACAGGGTGCCTTGACCCCTGGTGGGTGCAAAGGCAGTTGTTAGGGGTGGCAGGCACTGGTGGGCCCAAAAGATGAAGGCCTCTTACCAGGTGTGCTGCATTGGGGCTCTGCTTGGGTGTTACTTGGACCCTTTCTTCTGGGAGTTGGGTACACACTAACGTTTAATCCGCTGTCTGGGTGCGTGTCCATAGTACGTGACTAAACTCTAACATCACTGCAAACGGGACGCTGAGCAGGTCTGTCAGGTCACTCCCCTGCACACGTCCTTGTCCCACTTAGCGGGGAGTACTTGTGGCAGATGTTACCGAATAGCTCGTCTCTGCAGGGGAAGCGGGGAGTCGGAGATAATAATTGAGGGTTTTAATTCTATTATCATGCCAGCTGACATGACTATATAATGTAGTTAGAGACGATTTTTATCTTGCTTATAGTAAAGGTTCAGCCTGCCAACTGTAGGTCATTCTAATTTGGCAGGCTTATTTTTGACATTGGAAAGGGCAGAAAACAATTTGCCCCAATACTGTAATAGGAGTTATAGACCAGAGGCTGAAACCCAAACTATAAAAAGGAGTCCAGTGGAGGGGGCTTTGTAATCTCCATTAATTTGAGTTGCTTTTTCCAGGATCACCAAAAATTGTGTGTAATTTTACATGTTAAACATGTCGAAACGTAACCTATGTTTAGCAAGCATAACGGGCTTCCCTTCCAGAAGCTCTCCTGCTTGTCATGAAGTAAGAACAGTGAAAAGTAATAGCAGATACTCAGTTTAACTCTGTGTAGAACCTGGTAGTGTTTGAGCTGTTATTCAGATTTGAATTCA
>PVKP010016481.1:0-48072 GCA_004027715.1 Plecturocebus donacophilus
ATATATACATATTTGTCACATATATATATGTGTATATATATATATATATATATATATACACACCACAGTTTCTTTATCCATTTGTTGATTGATGGGTATTTGGATTGGTTCCACAATTTTGCAATTGTGAATTGTGCTGCTATAAACTGTCTATGCAAGTATTGTTTTCAAATAATGACTTCTTTTCCTCTAGGTAGACACCCAGTAATGGGATTGCTGGATCAAATTGTAGCTCTACTTTTAGTTCTTTAAGGCATCTCCACACTGTTTTCCATAGTGCCTGTACTAGTTTTTATTACCACCAGCAGTGTAGAAGTGTTCTTTGATTGCCACATCCATGCCAACATCTACTGTTTTGATTCTTTGATTATTGCCAGTCTTGCAGAAGTAAGGTGGTATCACACTGTGGTTTTGATTTGCATTTCCCTGATCATTAGTGATGTTGAGCATTTTTTCATATGTTTGTTGGCCATTTGTATATCTTCTTTTGAGAATTGTCTGTTCATGTTAGCCCACTTTTTGATGGGATTGTTTGTTTTTTTCTTACTGGTTTGTTTGAGTTTGTTGCAGATTCTGGATATTAGTCCTTTGTCAGATGTATAGATTGTGTAGATTTTCTCCAACTCTGTGGGTTGTCTGTTTATTCTACTGACTGTTCCATTTGCTTTACAAACGCTCTTTAGTTTAATTAGGTCCCAGCTATTGATCTTTGCTCTTATTGCATTTGCTTTGGGTTTTTTGGTCATGAAATCCTTGCTTAAGCCAACCTCTAGAAGAGTTGTTCAAATATTATCTTCTAGAATTTTTATAGTTTCAAGTCTTAGGTTTAAGCCCTTAATTTATCTTGAGTTGTTTTTTGTGTGAGTGGAGAGATGAGGATCCGGTTTCATTCTCCTACATGTGGTTAGCCAATTATCCCCGCACCGTTTGTTGAAAAGGGTGTCCTTTTCCACTTTATGATTTTTGTTTGAAACACCTCAATTTAAATATCATTGTCTCAGAAGTCTTGCCTGACTCCATAGATCTGATATAAATTATCTTGTTATAAATTCTCATAGCTCCTTTTTAGTGCTAATCTCATATTAAACTTAGTGTTTAGTGTCTATTCTTGCTGCTAGACTCAAAGCTCAATTAGGGCAGGGACAGTATCTATCTAGCCTACTTCAGTATTTCTTCAGTTAAAATAATGAAGTGATTTAACCTAAATTATTTACAGCACTCATGCTATTGGGATGCTCCTGTCAGAATGATGTTGGATCTGCAAAGATATATTCAGACACTATTACCATTAATGTTTCATCCCTCTTATTTCTCAGACCAAGGACATGGCATATAGAGCAGGTATGTTTTGATGAATCAGAAGAGGAAATCACTGTCTCCAGAGCTCTGATCTTGGATGAGCATCAGATCTGCGGACCCCAAGCAATAGAGATACATATTGAGAGTAATAAGCATCCTAAGTCAAATATCCCAAAACACAGCAAGAAAAGTAGGGATAAGACAGCAACATATGTGTTTTTCCAATTATATTTATCTTTCCCCAGATCTTTGCTTATATTTTTACCTCAATAGATAAAGCTAAGACTGGCATGACCAGTGCACAGAGAAGAAATTTGAAGATTTTGTGCCTAAATCTATCCAAGAACAGGAAACTGTCATTTTCCCTTCTGGTTAGCAAGGTAACTGGAACACAGCCTTTGTTCATACATATTTGTTTCCTGAATGATTAAAACTTCCTGGAATCAATCGGATGGCAAAAGTTTATTCCAAAAATTTTCATGAGCATTGTGACTTAATTTAATCTCTTTAGATTTAAGAAACTCTTATGAGCTTATGCCTTTTAGAAATTAGTGTATGCTACTGAACACAAAACAATACTTACTTTTAATGTGTAAAATAAAACTAATTTTTTATATTCTTTTTGTTAAAAAATTGCTAGCTTTAGTAAAAAAGACACATGCAGAATTGATTTCATGACCCACTAATGGATTGTAAAACTTTCCCTTGTAAATTTAGTTTCAGGTACTCACAAACACACACACACACACACACACACACACACACACACACACTTCTGTATATGCTGGGTCATTATGTAAAATACATGTATTACCATGCTAGGTGAACACATTTGAAAGGTGCTCTTCTAAATCAATGCTGAGTTCTGTTTCCCAGTTTTTCTTGGAAACATCTGGTATGTCCTGTGCTGCAAACTATCTCAGCCAGGTCCTCAAGCCCTTCTGTAGCCTGGAGGCTGATCTCCCTTTTGCAGAAATTACAGAATTTCTGTACTTATTATTAATGGGGAGGTCTGTCTTGCTAAGAGGCATCCAGAAAATTAAGACGGTATTTTGTTTTTGTGGAAAAAATGCTCAAGAGTGAAGAGCAGCAGAGGACTATTTAACTGATTTAGACAGCAATTTTTTTTAAAAGCATGGCTCATAAATGTTATTATTCTGGTATTTCTCAAGTATCATGGCGCAGAAGTTAATAAAGTTTCATTTTATTAACCAATTTCCCCTCTTCTTGTTCTTTTTTAAAAATTGTACACTCATAGCCTTGTAAGAGCATCTTTCCCAGCTGGACCAAAAGACAACAACAAAATAGGTACTTCCATCATTTGGTACAACACTGTCAATATCCTCTCAGATCAGTTACATAGAGAAAAGAAACATGCAAAAGGAGATTATGCAAGTTGTTACAAAAGCATAATTTAGGCAATGCCAAGACTAGAATATTAGTGAGGCTAGTTATAAAAGAATTGATTAGAACAGCATCCTGCAAACTGCTTCTAACAGATTATAACTGTTTATTTTTATAGGGCCACATTTCAAACCCCAGACAGTGAACAAACATTTTCTTTGATTTTTTTGTTTAGTTTCGTTTTTATTTGTTTTTTTTTTTTTTGTTTGTTTGTTTGCTTGCTTCAATTTTGTAAAGCTTAGACTTCTGATTTTTGAATTTGATTATTTTTCTGGATAGGGCATATAATGGAACTATTTTATAACCTTTCGTTCACAAGTTTTTGCATGCTGGCTATGTCCAAAGTACAAAGAGATTTTTGATTTGAAGATGACCCTGACTTTAAGGAACATCTGATGAAGGTAAATATGTGCCTGAGACCATCAGGCTGGTCATTATAATCACTGAGAAACTTTTACAAATACAGAAAGCCAGATCCTCTTCATAGAATGTGAATTTCTGAATAGAGCTCAGGCAGCATTATTAGAGGTTTTCCCCATGTTTTTAACCTCCAACTCTGGACTATTGAGGCACATTGGGAAATGCCATGTGAAAAGAGTAGAACAAGATTTGAGAACACAGTATGGGCCTTCGAGAACTCTATCTGGCCCTCACTAGCTTACTGATCATCCTGGGTGGTTTATTTGAAAATGCTTAGCTGTGGTATTCATATATGTAAAATATACATGAAAATATACCTCAAAGAGTAGAATAAAGATTAAATTAAGCAATGAGTATGAAAATACTTTTAAAAATGTAATGAGCTCTATATATGCTATCATTGCAATAACAAACTTTTTAAAAATTTTGTTGTTGAAGGAGAATGGTAAGCAAAAAACTGAAGGAAGGCAGACATAGCTGGTAGAAGACATGTGTTGCCCTTTTATTACCACTTTTCTTGTTGTATTTTATGGTTTCTGACCCTAGATGCCCAGTTAGCTCATTAAGAATTCCCATGAAAATGTTACATGGAGACTAGCAATTTTGATTCTATCTTAAAAGCAATGAAAACTCATGGAAATCATTTTAACATAGAAAGTTATATAGTCAGATCTGTATGTTGGAAGCATCACTCTGGAAGTATCGTATAGACTGAAGTGTGAAAGTGTGAGACAAGACTGGAGGGAAAAAGACTAGTTAGGAAGTTGCAGTAGTAATCTAGACAAGCTTGGATTGACAGGCTATATTACTTTTACAGAATAATAGATCGAGGAGACTATTAGATACTTCTGGCCTGGATGACTACATAGGGGATTGTGCCATCCATCCAGGTAGATAATAAAGAGAAAGAATATATTTGGTTCAGTACTGGTTGGAGATGGAGGAAATGAACACATAAAATGAGTTTTTGATGGGGTTGAATTGGAGATGCCAAGTGGTAATTGCCAAGAGCAAGTGGATTTATGATTCTAGTGTCCAGGGAAGAGTTCTAAGCTGAAATGTAGATTTGTGAGTCATTAGTAAAAGGATGGAAGTTCAAGCCGTGAAAGTAAATGAAATTACCTAGAGAGAGCATGAAGAGAAGCAGGTAGAGAACATAACCATTGTGAAGAAAGATATAAAGGAAGAGCCTTCAAGAGACTAGGTAGAAATGACTGAGGAGTAGGAGGAAACCTCTGATAGAGCAGTGTCACCTAGAACAAGGGAAGGGAGAGTTTCTGTCAGGATAAACTGGTTTCACATGCTGCAAAGATGTAACTTGAAATAAGGACCAATAACCTCCCACTGGATCTAGCAACTAGAAAGTTATCAGAAACCATGGAAACAGTGCTTTTAGTGTAGTAGTAATGGGAGTAGATACAATATTGAGGTGAAGTCAATAGTGAACATGAGACAGGAAAACAGAGGCAATGAATACAAACTTCTTTTCTCAAATATTAGCTCTGTAAGGAAGGAAAATCTAAAATGATTACTAGAGGAGACTTCAGGTCAGAAAAGGGTTGATTTTTTAGAAGATGGATAGTAAGAAAGTAGATGTAAGGAGTTACCCTTTTTCAAAAATTATACTGAAAAGATGGGGGTCAATGGGTGAGTAGCTTAAAGAAGTAATGAGATGCACCATCTGAATATATTTTAAAAGAAAAAAGTAACAAAAGTGATTAAATATGGAGGGCTAACTGAAGGGCATGTAAGCAAACTTAGAGTGATATATTGGATGTATTGGTGTGTAAGAGCAAGTAGGAGAAGTTGAGAGTAAGAGCATATGAAAACAAAGAATGATAAAAGGGTCAGAACTTAAGGAATACTTTATATAAAAGTAGAGGCAAAGAGGTTATTTATACTATGCCTCGTTGAAACAAAGATGTACAGTTTTCATATTTTAATGCTTCTGAAGTTGAAATATACAACGTCAAAAGAAATTTGCTAAGCCCAAGCATGAAAAGTTAACTTTGATATTTGTGTTGTTTTATGTTATGTGGAAACTTAGCTATGTGTAGAAAGTGTCTGTTTCTTCGGTTGTTATATGAATTATTTGCATCGGTAGCTTCATATATGGTTGTATTAAATTTGAATCCCTAGTAATTACTTAAAGCGTCCTTTAAAAGATTATATTTTGCAATATCTACATGAACAGCACAAATACAGGGTTCCCTGACATATATCAGGCAGTAAAAATGACCAAATCTCTTAAAATAGATCAAAGTAGGTTGAAATTTAGGAGAAACTAATGTGAACAATTATTAAACTTGTGAGAATACTACTTTGGTTCCTAATATCAATGGGTCAATGACATCTAGTTGGTGCTCAAGAGAACATTTTAAAACCTAGTTAGTTAAATTAAATGTGACTACAGGTTTAATGAAATAGAAAATACATATGTAATACCAGTATTCTTTTATGTCTTGAAATTATTTGGTCAATATTGGAGATTCTACTGAGGTTAAGGAGCACAATTTTGAAAAATAAGTCTGTCACTGTGATAAATTATATGCCTATCAAAAATCACAATTAATTTAGAAAGATCTTTAGATTCTGGTGAAGATGGCTCAGATCTACTTTAACTTTGTTTACCTTGAGGAACTCAAGGCTGTGTGACTAATAGGTTCATGTTCATGAATGCTATTGTAGTTTAGCATACATTTTATACAGTGACTCAATTTATCCCCTTAAGCTATTACTATATCTTTTAGTATGTATTTTTTGACCCAGTTCAATAATAACTAATAAAATGAATGAGTTTTAATTTAACATATACCTATAATCAACTCAAGAAAATGTCATGTAGGCTAGGCATGGTGGCTTATGTCTGTAATCCCAGCACTGTGGGAGGCCAAGGCAGGGAGATCACCTGAGGTCAGGAGTTCAAGATGAGCCTGGCCAACATGGTGAAAGCTTGTCTCTACTAAAAATACAAAAATTAGCTGGACATAGTGGTGTGTGCCTGCAGTATGAGCTACTTGGGAGGCTGAGGCAGGATAATCACTTGAATTCGGGAGGCGGAGGTTGCAGTGAGCTGAGATGGCGCCACTGCATTCCAGCCTGGGTGACAGAACAAGATTCCATCTCAAAGAAAAAAAAAAAGAAAAGAAAATGTCATGTAGTGAGTGAATTGTGATTATAAACATTTCTGCTACTTTCTAAGTTTTAGAAATCACTCTTCCTCCCAGACCCTCCCTCAACCAGCCTAGTACTAACTCACAACCTACCAGCTTTTCAATGGGCTCTCCCCTTCCTGCTGGTTCTCCATCTCTAAACTTAACAAAATTTCTGTGTCCTGTCTTCTTTCTTTATGCCCTACTGTCTGTAGCATGAATGGATAATACATTTTTTAAAACTTTTTATCCCTTACTCTGTTTTTAAATCCCATTAAAAACCGGTCATAGTGGAAATTTCAGGCACCAAGGTGCAAGAGCTTAATATTAAAAGCCATTAGTTATTAGTCCACTATAAAATGATAGGGGTAGAACTCAGTTGATGTCGATGGAGAAAGAGAGAAAGAGAGAGACATTTAGGGAGGAGGTTTTATGTACAAATAGGTATGATAACCTTGAAATCTAACAGTAGAGAGTGAATTCAGCTTTTGTGAATATCTACAGAGCATATATCTTGGTTAATTTGTTTATTTTCTTCCAAGAGTTAAGATTTGTTTTTATTTTTATACTTTGGGGTATGAAAATATAGAGAAGAAAAAAATCCAGTATTCAAAAAAAATTTTTTCATATACACATATATACATATGTATACACACGTACATATATACAAATATGCATATTATGCTTGTGAGAATCCAGAAATACTCCTTTGGCCTGAAGACAGATGCTGGCAGCTTAAGGAAAGAATCATATCTCCATAGATGGTGTACTGGAACCAATCTTCTTACCAAGGAGTGGCAGAAGCCAAGTGTTCAGCACCTCATGCTCTTGCCATCCTGACCACTATGTTGGGACAGAGAGCATTTTCCTGGGAGTCCCAAGGATGCCAACCCAAAGCAGCAGAGACATTTACAGTGGGTAATTCCCTGTTATAGCATCCTGCCCTATTCTGCTTTCTCAGAGCATGTCCAGAGTGCATACACTGCTTTAAATATGAAACAATAGTAGTTTGAAAAACCTGGAAAGCAACAAGAACCAACAGGCTAGAACTCCAACATGTAAAACAAATTTCAAAAGAGCCAGAAATGTCAGCTTGTTCTTGAATCAAGAAGGCAAATCAGTGTGAAATGTTCACAGTGGTTCTAACCAAAAGTCTTGAGGTTGACATTATAGTCTGCTCTGTTGTAAAGCAGCTAGTTAATGTCCCTCAGCCTGAGTTTTCTTCACCTAAAAAAAAAAAAGATATTTGACAGTGTTAAGCACTGAAATCAGTTTCCTATAGTACAATTTATGGTAGAACATTGGACTATGTAACTTTGGAAGTTACAAAACCATTTTTCTTGCCACTCTTCTGTATTTGCTCTGATAAATTCTTATTTGTACTTGTTTCAGGATTTGCTTATATGCCAAGCAATTTATGTCAAGTTATGGTTTGGCTTCTGTCTGTCCAAGTTGTCTCTGAAACCTTTTTCCTTCAAAGTTGAATATATTAGATCCTTCTAATGCACTTAAAATAAACAGCATGGTTAGAAAAAATTATTAATTACATCTGGAATCCTTGTATTAGAATTATTTTCATAACTAGAGCCTTACTGGAATTTGTACATTTGTAGAAGAGCATAATAAATTTGGAATTTACTGATGATTTTACTTTATTTGGTTTGCAAAATGCATCCTTAAGTGAGCCTGGAGCCTCATTTAATGTGGGATCCTGTTCTTAGTGAATGGAAAAAGCAAGGGAAAAATTAAATAAAAGAACAATATAATCAGCTGAAACCAAAATAGATGGGAATTGGGATTGAGACTGTGAGGATAAAGAGGGGGTGAGCAACGGAGTGAGGGTAAATAAGCACCAAAAGCATTTACTAGCCCACAATATTTATTTATTTTTTCCTAGCCAATCTGCCTTTCTGTGGGGTCATGGGTAATAAAAGAAATAAAACCAGTAGGTCCTGCTTCCCAAGCAGTAATTCAAAAGTGGCACAATTAGTTAATATTAGGCAGCTGTGGTTGGCACAGAGCATAATAATAATTTAGTGAGCTGGAAGGGGCCTTAGAAGGGGAGTCGTGCCCAAGATAAACCTAGACAAGCAACCGGTGACCAACAAAACTTTCGCCCACGGTTTCTGATTTAGATCCAGCCTCATTTTCACCACACTTCCCAACAGAGAAAGAAAATAAATCTAACTAATTTGCAAAAGAAATAACTCAAAGCAAACAATAAAACTTATCATAAACAAGGGAAACAGCTCAAAAGTACAAGTCAGTGAGATAAAATGGGCTATTTGACTGAATTCTTTCCTAGGCTCAGCTTTATTGCTAGTGGAATTGGAGCTGGTCCTTACCATTCCCCTCACCAGACTCTCAAAGAAAATCATATTGTTTTGAACATCCTTGCTTTTGATCCAGAACAAGTTGAGTCTTTCTTTCTTCTGGCTGTTTCACATTTTATATTTCACAGTACAGGCTCTCTGAAAGTAATGGACTCAGACCATCCTGCTCTCCATGATAAACTTCCAGGCCAGAAACTTTCCTATAACATCACACAATGCTGGTATCAGGATGAGCAAACAACAAGGCTCAAGTGAATTAGCAATGTCTTCTGAAGAGGACTCTATTGGCTAATCCGGATTACAGTATAAAACCTGATTCCTCAGACTCAGCTTCCTCACTCAAAATTTCTAAATATCAGATTGCATTTTGAGGGATAGGAGCTATACTCACATTCATTGTTATACTCCTTAAAAGGCTCTATAATGAGATTTAAAGATTTGTCTCACATTTTGAAATGGACTAACCAGTTTTCCGTTTTAAAAAATACATATTTTTCCTATCAGAAACAGAATCTAACATATCATACATTCCTTAGGTATCAATCCAGCCTTCAAAATCTGGGATATCCTATCTATCTTCCATCCATCCATTTTGAATGAAGTGATAACCATAGGAAGATATGACACTATTTTTAATGATAAACTTTAGAGTTACTTTTTCCTTGTAGCTAAGGAAAGCATCCAACTTTGTATGTGTTGACTAGTTTCTAATGGACCAAATCGTTCTTAAAGCAATCCCTTAGATGCTCAACGAAGTGCTAGAAGCAGCTAAAAATGATTTCCAATTTCCAAAAAAAAATTCTTTGCATTCAGATTTAGATAGAAACATCTTGAGTGGGATTTTCTTCGCCTTGGACCAGGCTTGAGGCGAAGAAAATAATTATGCTCTTTTTTGTTCACAATTCTGAAGCTAATGGTATACTTTTTGCAGCTTGTGGGCAAGTCAGATTTCATGTTAGAATATTTCAAATTATATAATAGGGTCCACTAACGATCCTCTTTTTCCATGGAGCTAAACTGTTATATTCCACAGAATTATATTGAAACCGGAATCTATGAGTCATATTTGAATTATCTCTTTAAAATACAGGGTAACCTTTTTTTTTTTAATCCGTCTTCTCATAAAACAGCCCTGGTTAGCCACTTTAATGAGCAATTTTGTCCCTACTTTTATTTCTTGATGAACTTTTCCCCTCTGGCTGAATCCTAGTCTCATAGTTTATTTTCATTGCTATACTGACATGGGTCAGGGACAGCTCTGTAAAATTAATCATCACATTAGACCAAGCTTCAGCAAGAATTATTTTTTGGAGGAAAAGGAAATTCCATAATCCCACTTGGATACCCTCCTCTGGTGTTTTGTTTTGTTTTGTTTTCACCCTAAAGATTGGCTTCCATAAATCAATGGGACACAGCAAGTTTGGGACAGAGTAGAAAATAGAGTGACATTCTAACAAGCCAAAAGCATAAGATATTTGCTTTCTTTCATGTTTATATAATGGTTTGTTAAAATGTATTATAAATTATTGCTAAATTAGGTTTCTAAGTATTTTAAAGGAAAGGATTCAAGTTAGTTATGACTTGTATAATTTCTTAAGTAAATTTATGCAATAAATCAAGATGCTGATTCAAAGGCTTAATGGGGGTAAGTATGTCAGTTGACCACTTAGCTTCTCTTAACCATAGCTGAATTACAAATTTCAGCAGACATGACTCAAATAAGCATACTTCAGGAACTTGGACTTGAGATAGTTGTCTTTGTGGAACACTTATCAACTCTGTCCCCAAGTGCTAAGGCATTAATTCTTACTGAAACTTTTTTTTAGATAATTTTGAAGTGAGCTTTAAGAGAGTGAGAAAATCTGTTGGGTAAAAATCACACTTGAGTGTTCAATAGAAAATTATTAAGTTAGGTGTCAGTAGCCAGTGGATTAAACAAATCCACTTTTTGGGGGGAAGTAATTTGGGCAGTTAAAAAACAACATTGTCCCTACGCTCCCTCTCCCTGCCTTCATTCAATTCCTATTAGTTTCATTCCTTGATTGGTTACTTTGTTCTTATGCTATAGTGTCTTATAATATTTTATTGTTGTTTTGCTAGAGACCATTGATGGAGTTATTTCCTTCTTCCATTCCATAATTCAGACTCCTAATAGAAGCCTCTTTTCTTCCCCCCAACCCCTGCCTCTGGTGAACACTGTTTTATTCTCTCTAAATATTGGACATTTTCAAAAAGATTCTGCATATAAGTGAGATCATGCAATCCTTTTGTGTGTGTCTGGCTTATTTCACTTAGCGTAATGTCCTCCAGGTCATCCATATTGTAGCAAATGTCAAGATCTCATTCTTTTTTAAGGCTGAATAATACTCCAATGTATACATATATATGCATATATTACATATATATGAACAGATAATGAAAGTGTTGTATATATGTTATATATATTCCAATGTATGCACATTGAAAGAATTAATTTTACAGTGAACACCCATATACCTGCTTACTACATGCAATTAATGACAATTATATTGGCTTTATTGCATCTTCATTCTTTATTAATTTCTCTATTCATTCAGTATTTCATCTTATTTTTTATGCATTTCAAATTAAATTGCAGACATCAGCTCAGTTCCTCCTAAATATTTCAATACACATATGATTCACAAGGGCTTAATATTTGTCAGTCTCTGCCCTTAAACTCCCAGTTGAAACCACAGTTCTATTTTTTCCTCCCTAGAGAATCATTTTCAGTTCTAGCATCTAATATAGCTGGAATCATATAAAATGTGCTCATTTGTGTAAATTTTTCTTAACGCAGCATAATATTTTTGAGATTCATCCATGTTGTTGCATGTGGTACTACTTTGCTCTTTTTTGCTGCTGAGTGATATTCCATTCTATGAATATACCACAATTTACCCATTCTCCTATTGAGGAACAACTGAGCTATTTCCAATTTTGGGCTACTATAAATAAAGCTAAAGCTGCTGTGAGTATTCTTGTAGAAATTTTTTTTTTGTTGTTAATGTTTTAATTTATCTAAGGTAAATGCTTGGGAGTTAAATTACTGGTTATACGGTGTCAGTTTCTGATTTAAGCCATTCTAGTGGATGTGTATTGGTACTTCAACGTGGTTTAGTGTGCAGTTCCCTGGTTATCAATGATGTATAGCAGTTTTTCAAGGGCTTATGGGCAATTTTATATCTGTTTAAATGTTTTGATTATTTATTACTGGGTAGTTTATCTCTTTATTTTTGTTTTGTAGTAGTTCTTTATTTGTCCTAGATATTATTCCTTTGTCAGATGTATATTTTATGAATCTTTCCTCATGCTCTGTGGATTGACTGCTACTTTCATTGATGGTTGACGGTGTCTTATAATGAGTGGGAGAGTTTTTAAGTTTAATAAAGTCTAAATTATTAGTTATTTCTCTTATAGTTATTGATTTTTGCTACCTAAGAAATCTTCACCTACCCACAAGCCCTGGATATCTACTCACATTTTTCTTTAAAAGCTGTACTGTTTTAGATTGTATGCTAAATCTGTGTTTCGTCTCAAACGTATTTGTATGTATAGTGTAGAACCTGGGGTGTTTTTCCCCCCTTATCAGTAACCAGTTATTTCAACACCATGTGCTAAAAATGCATTTCTTTCTCTTTTGGACTGCTTTAGTGCCTTTGTCAAAAAGCAAATAAAACTGTGGATTTATTTCTGGGCTCTTTCTTCTGTTCCATTTGTCTATTTGTCTATCCTTATGGCAGAGCCACACTGTCTTGATTACTGTAGCTTTATAGCAGGCCTTGGAATCAGGTGGTGTAAATCCTCCAACTATGTTCCTTTTTGTCAAGATTGCTTTAAATATTTTAACTGCTTTGAATATCATGTAAATTTTAGAACAAGTTTAATTTTTTAAAAAAGGTCTATGGGATTATAAATAGTCTACATTGAATCTATTGATCAATTTTGAGATAATCGACATTTTAAAAGCTTTTTATTTTGAAATATTTTAATCTTATAGGAAATTCACAAAAATATGACAGAATTCCCACATACTTTTTAACTCAGCTTCTCCTAATACAAACATCTTACATCACTGCATTACAATTATTAAGTCCAGGAAATTAGCATTGATATAATACTTTAAACTCTATCTTAATAATATTAATCTGCCAATCCAGGAACATGGAACATATCTCCATTTATTTGTATTGTTTTTAGATTCCATTGGTAATATTTTATAGTTTTTAGGGTAGAAGTTCTTAAATATCTTTTGTTAAATTTATTTCTAGCTATTTTATATTTTTAACATTATTATAAATGAGTTTATTTCATTCTTCAATTGTTTGCTGCTAACATATACAAATACAATTGAATTTCTTTTTTAATTTTTGTGACAAGGTCTTACTCTGTTGCCCAGGCTGGAGTGCAATGGTGCAATTATGGCTCACTGTGGCCTTGACTTCCCGGTCTCAAACCATCCTCCCATCTCAGTCTCCTGAGTAGTTGGGACTACAGGTGCAGGCTACAAATGCCCTGTTAATTTTTTAATTATTTTGTAGAGATGAGATCTCTTTATGTTGCCCAGGCTGTTCTTGAACTCCTGAGCTCAAATGATCCTCCTGTCTTGGCCTCCTGAAGTGTTGGGATTATAGGGGCAAGCCACCATATCTGGCCTGATTTTTTTTCTTTTCTTTTGAGATGGAGTCTCTCTTTGTCATAATACTGTAATGACAGTATTATGTAATGGTGCGATCTTGGCTCACTGCAACCTCCACTTCCCAGGTACAAGCGATTCTTCTGTCTCAGCCTCACAAGTGGCTCAAATTACAGGCATGTGCCACCAAGGCCTGATTTTCTACATAAACAATAATATTATCTGAAAATGCAAACAAATATATTTATTTCTTGCCTATCTTTGACTTATTTCTAACTTTTTTTTTTTTTTTACAATTAAGTATGAGGTCTGCTACAGTTTTTTTGTAGGTGTACTTTACAGATTGAGGAAGGTTTCTTTTATTCATGGTTTTCATTGATTTTTTTTTAAATGAATGGGTGTTGATTTTTGTCAAATGCTTTTCTGCATGTTCTGAAATGATCATATGGCCTGTCTCTCTTGTTCTCTTGATATGATTTTCATGTATTAAAACAACTTGAAACTTCTAGGACAAACCCTACTTGATCATGATAAATTAACCTTTTAATATATTACTAAATTTAATTTGATAATATTTTGTTAAGCATTGTTGGAACTATGTTTTTGAAGGATATTAGTCTGTAAATTTATTTATTTGCAGTGTCTTCATTAAGTTTTTATGTTATGTTGTCCTCATAAAATAATTTGGGAGGTGTTTTTTTCACCTCTATTTTCCAGAAGAATTTGCCTAAGATTAGTATTGTTAAGATTTGTATAAGATTAGTATTATTTGTTAAGATTAGTATTATTTGTATAAGATTAGTACTATTTGTTAAGATTTTCATAAGATTAGTATTAGGTTGTTCTTTTTTCTTAAATGGAAAGAATTCACTGTTGACATTAGCTAATCTTAGCATTTTCTTTGTGGGATTAAAAATATGTATAATGAATTCAATGTCTTTAATGTATACAGGGCTAATTTCTTATTTCTTTCTTGGTAAGTTGTATTTTTCAAGTAATTTATGCTTTTCATGTAAGTTATCAGATTTGTTGCCATAAACTTGTTTCCCCAATTCTGGGTGGACATACTACATAAAAGATTTGGGAGGAGGTAATAGGGAAAGCAGGCAAAATAGCTCTCCTCCAGACCACCTATGAGGCCAGTTTTCTGTATTTGGCATTCTTGCTACTTGAGTTTGCTAGAACAAATTCTCATAGGCTATCTTTCCCTACCCTATATAGTCTTTTCTGCACAGAACATTCTCCTACTCTGCTGCCAGATAAAGGTCAGCAAAGATAGGCAAATCTTATGGATTTTAACCAGAGAACTCTCAGCTCTGTGGAGAATATGTCATTTATGGTGTTTTATCTGCTTTTTCTCTGAGGCTGCTATCTTATTTAGCAGTTTTTATATTTATTTTCTCATTTGTCTTTATGATATATCTGGGTCATTATTGATGATTGTTTTCTTATCTTTTCTTTAACTAGAGAAAATACATGGTAAAATTTTATAATTTTTTAATTTATTAACTCAACTTAATGGAAGGTAGGACTACCTTTCTAGAAATGATATTCTGTGTATGCTATTATTTACTAAACTTTGTATTTTCCCTTCTCCTTTCTCCTTCTCAATCACTTTTTTCTCCATTTTAAATGTTCCTAGAGAAGCATAAGTGGGACTCTGTGTGTGTGTAATTGGAAATATGCTGTGGCATATATTACTACTGTTGACTATATCCTGTTCTTCTCCACTTCTGAGCATAGGGATAGATTGTGTTTCTCCATTTCTTTCAAGTTAGATAGGGCTATATTCATTAATTTGACCACTAAAATGTTAGCAGAAATGATGTGTGCCACTTCTGGGTGGAAGCATTTAATTGCAGGTGCTGAGTACCCGTTCTCTTCTCCTGCTACAGCAATTGAGGAAGCATGTGTTGATTACAGGTTCACTTCTCACATTTGCTATTTTTGTGGTTGAAATGCTACTGATAGATTGTTTGACATTATGTTTTCTTTATTTTCAATAGGTTTGTGTTGTGAAGTGAGGTCATGTGAGCAGTATCAACATGCTATCTTACCTCAGATACCCCAATATTAACATCTTAAAAACTCCAACTGTTTCAATTTTAAAAATTGAGGAAAAGTTAATTTATATTCACTAGGAAATATTTCATTTCCCTGGCACTGCTACGAACCGTAGCTCATCCCCTCTCTGCTATCCAGCCTAACACAACAAAACAATTTTCACTCAACACTAAACTCATTTACATACAGCTAAAATAGGGAATAAAGGAGTAAGAACATCTTTGAGGAAGAAGAGAATAAATTTATTTTGAACTTACCAAGTTTGAGGTGCTGTAGAGCATTAGCATAAAAGTATGGGTTTATATCTTAGGAAAGAGAAGATAGCTTAAAGTGCACATTAAAGAATTACGAACATAAATATGGCAGCTGAAACATGAGAAAAAATGCTTTAGCTAAAATTCATAATGCAAGAGGAAAATAAAGAAAAACAAAGAATAAGCCTCTGGAACTTACACTTACAAGGACCTATGGAAAGGAAGGAATCAGCCAAGAAGCTGCAAAACGAGGAGGTGAACCGAGAGAGAATGGAAAAAATGATGTTTTTCAATGGAGGTTTTATCAATGGAGGAAATAAGTTTAATCAAAATGAGGACAAAAACTGTGCCATAAGATTTGACTATTAATTTGTAATCATAGTAACAACTATTTTGGGATGATTAAGGTAGAATCCAGAGTCTAATTCTTGATATTACTTTAAAAGCATGTGCAAACTATAATTTGAAATTTTTATAGATGTCTATAAAGGATCTTTCACTTTGGCCAGGAACTAGCGTTTTGAAGATTCTACATCTGCAATGATCATATAGTTCCAAAACATCTATCCTCCAGTTAAATGTCTTCTATGTTCTAGGCTGTGTTTCAGGCCCTGGGGTTGCAGCAATAAGTGCAATAAAGACCCTATGCTCATGGCGCTCACCCTAGTCAAAGACTGAAAGATGAAGAATAATCTAGTGTTGGTGGTATAGTGGTGAGCATAGCTGCCTTCCAAAGATGAAGAATAATCTAAATTACATCATTTTGAAATACTAAAAGGGAAATATTATTCCTAAAAGCATATAATATAAAGAAGAAAAGTCGTAAAAGCTGTAAAAGCACATTCATACATGCATTTAAAAAATCGACTAGGTGATTTTTCAGATGTAAATATTTCTTTCGAAAGCTAATAGTTTTTTAAAAAAATTTTAAGTTGGTTATTGATTTTATTTTATTTATTAATTCTAAGTTCTGGGGTACGTGTGCAGGATGTGCAGGTTTGTTACACAGGTAAACCTGTGCCATGGTGGTTTCCTGCACTTATTAACCCATCACCTAAGTATTAATCCCAGCTTGCATTCACTATTTTTTTCTAATGCTCTCACTCTGCCACTCTCCCCCAACAGGCCCCAGTGTGTGTTGTTCCCCTTCCTGCATCTGTATCTTCTCACTGTTCAGCTCCCACTTATAAGTGAGAACATGTGGTGTTTGGTTTTCTGTTCCTGCATTAGCTTGCTGAGGATAATGGCTTCCAGCTTCATCCATGTCCCTGCAAAGGACATAATCTTGTTCCTTTCTATGGCTGCATAGTATTCCAAGGTATATATGTACCATATTTTCTTTGTCCAGTCTATCATTGATGGGTATTCGAGTTGACTCTGTATCTTTGCTATTGTGAGTAGTGCTGCAATGAACATACATGTACATGTATTTTTATAATCCCATTACTGAGTCAAATGGTATTTCTTTTATAATCCCAGCAAGCCTGTTACTGAGTCAAATGGTATTTCTGGTTCTAAATCTTTGAAGAATCACCACACTGTCTTTCACAATGGTTGAACTAATTTATATTCCTCTCAACAGTGTAAAAGCATTTCTATTTCTCCACAAGGTCACAGTATCTGTTATTTTTTAGCTTTTAAGTAAGGGCCATTCTGACTGGTATGAGATAGTAGTAGTTTTGATTTACATTTACATTTCTTTAATGATCAGTGATGTTGAACCTTTTTTTTTCATATGATTATTGGCCATATGTATGTCTTCTTTTGAGAAGTGTCTGTTTATACCCTTGATCACTTTTTAATGGGGTTCCTTGTTTTGTTCTTGTAAATTTGTTTAAGTTCCTCATAGATGCTGGATATTAGACCTTTGTCAGATGCATTGTTTGCAAAAATTTTCTGTAGTTGTCTGTTTACTCTGTTGATAGTTTCTTTTGCTGTGAAGAAGCCCTTTAGCTTAATTGGATTTCATTTGTCAATTTTTGCTTCTTTTGCAATTGCTTTTGGCATTTTTGTTATAAAATCTTTGCCTGTGCTCATGTTCTGAATGGTATTTCCTAAGTTGTCTTCCAGGATTTTAATAGTTTTGGATTTTACATTTAAGCCATGAATTCATCCTGAATTAATTTTTGTATATGGGGCAAGGAAGGCATCCAGTTTCACTCTTCTCCATATAGCTAGCCAGTTCTGCCAGCATCCGCTATTGAATAGGGAATCCCTTCCCCATTGTTTGTTTTGGTCATGTTGTCGAAGACCAGATGGTTGTAGATATGCAGATTTATTTCTGAGATTTTTATTCTGTTCCATTGGTTTATATGCCTGTTTTTGTATGAGTACCATGCTGGTTTGGTTACTGTAGTTTTGTAGTATGGTTTGAAGTCAGATAAGGTGATGCTTCCAGCTTTGTTCTTTTTGCTTAGAATTGTCCTTGCTATATGACCTCTTTTTTGGTTCTATATGAGTTTTAAAATAGTTTTTTTTTTTCTAATTCTGTGAAGAATGTCAATGGTAGTTTAATGGTAATAGCACTGAATCTATAAGTTGCTTTGGGCAGTATGGTCATTTTCAAGATATTACTTATTCATATCCATGAGCATGTAATGTTTTTCCATGTTTGTGTCCTCTCTGATTTCCTTGGAGCAGTTGGAAAACACACTTCAGGAGAGCTTATAATTTTAACTTGTATTTCCTATCTAGTTATTAGGTGAAATCAATGCTTTTCTAATGACGTTAGATTCACACACAAAACAAATCTATTAGTTGGCTTCATTTGAAACTGTTCTGACTACCAATATGCCACCACCAAAAAACAAATAAACAAATAAAACAAAACAAAAAATAGAACCTTAGAGGAGAAAACCACAAAGACAAAATTCAGTACTGATTGTCAAGGTAGTACTATGCTTCCATTTCAGTGATGTCCAGTAAATTTCCAAGGTAATGTCTCCTTAACCAATTGAGCTGTAGATAAGAAGTTAAAGTCATTTTCCCAGAGATCAACTTTTGACCTACCCTTAATATGTTTCAGTTATCCCCTATTCATTTGCAATTGTCATATTTAAGTAGTCTTCAGTTATTCACTTTCTTATTTTACATCATCACAAAGAATGACACCTAAATACATCACTATGGAAACAATTATTCTTATCAAAAATATATTTATTTTTATCAGGAATATATTTGCTGCTAAGTCACTTGTGCCATTTAGGGAAGAATCTGAAAAAAATATGAAGTCAATATATTTACCAGTACATGGACTCAATGTATTTACCACTGCATGGACACTTTATGGACAATCATGCTGAAACAAATAATTTGATCATTGGTAATAAACATTGTATGACAAAACACAACTTTTTGAAAATATGTGTAAAAAACATTTACCACTGATTCTCAAGACATATTTCACATCATGACTGCTTTTTATTCATTTGAAACATTAGCAGTGCACTTCATAGAGTAAACGTACATCATGCAGTTGAATCTGTAGATCTCATATCCTACATGTGTCAATTTGGATATCAGCCTCTCATTTTTGTGCTATTCAATTCTAGTAATAAATAACAGTTTAGGCAGATATCAGGGAGGAAATTGTTGCCACCTAGAATAATTCTGTGCACTGCTTTTAGGAAATAAATGTAAAATACCTTTAAAATGTATTTCTGAATATATATTTTTATCTGTTGCCACTGAATCAGATCATGGAATTAGTGAGAGCAGTGCACATTTCTAAATTCAATTTCAAATTGACCTGAAATTAATGGGCATCTACTTAGGAGAACTATGGTCAGTATATCTGGTTCAGAGATGAGTAACCAAAAGGCTTCACTAAATATATTTATAGCTTAAGAGTGAGATCAATTAAATGTATGATATTCACCATCTGAAAGCAAGTCTAGATTTTTAAAAATACAACAGGACAAATATATTTGAAAGGAAACAGAGTAGGCCCTTTACATGTGCAAAGGCTACAGGCTGAGGCTTTCAGACATTGTAAGTTTATGAATACCACTAGAACACCAACTTTATTAGAAACAGTTCAGCTAGTCTTGCCCTGCTCCTGGATTTTTATTTGATCGACTATGTATAGTCAAGGAATTATTGTTGTGCACCTCAGTGTCCTGGAGTTTTTATGATAGAATAAATATAACTTAATTTCAAAGCTTACTGTGCTGCCACCCGAGTGCCCAGGGCTACTGAAATCCTGCCCATGCTTCTCATTCTTGGCTATGAATGTTCTGAAAGCCATTTGTGTGTGTGTGTGTGTGTGTGTGTGTGTGTGTGTGTGTGTGTGTGTTATAGGTCAGTTTCATCTTCTTTCAAGACATTTTCCTTACTGTAATATTTCTCATCTATGAATTTTTAGTTTGCAATGAAAATACTTATATAGCAATTGGGGCAGCTGATGCTGCCCCTTTTTAAAACTTCGTATTTATGCAAAAAAGCCAAACTTCTTAAAGTTTGAAGTTTATCAACCTGCTCTTACTTGTAGCAAATATTAATTTGTAAACTGTTGACTTCATCTCATATTATTTCTATTTACTGGTGTCTTTTTTTAAAAAAATCATGTCTATATAGAATTCTAATCATTCCGTGCATATACTTACACCACAATCAACTGAAGTTGACCAAATTGTGATTAAATTAAATAAGAGTAATAAGATGTTTGTACTGATTAAAGCAGATTCCCCGTTCAATTTTTCTTTTGTGGACACATTCTCCACAGTTTTCATAGGATTCAGCAATCTGTCCTCTGAAGAGTTTGTAAGTTCAGTGGTCACTCTAAAGTAAAAACTGAAATAAACAAAAAACCACTTTGCTTTCTCTTTACTTCTGTCTCTAGCAATAAACCTTGATTTAGAGAATCAGGTAATTTTTTTTCAAAGGAAGATATTTTTATCAGTTCTTGACAATTTCTACCATGCTTGATACCAGAGAAGAGAAACAAGACCACCTTAAGATGCAGAGAATAGGTAGCTGACAAGACTCACTTCTGCATATCAATCTATGAAGCACATATTATTTAAGGCAAAGCAAATCATCATCTGAGAGTTGGGGTGGTTCTATGATTGTTAAACAAAGACATGTATTAACATTTTAACCTGCTATAGCCTCATTATTTCTACATATCTTTGATATGACTAAGAAATTTTTCTACCAACTACCCAATCCATGTGAAATTTAAAAAGTATATATGAGGACAATTACCATGAGATTACAATGTGAAATAAAAATATCATTTTTGAGGCAGGGAATAGTATATGCTCACTAATGAAATTTTCTAATAAACACCATTTGAATAGAGCAGTTATTCAGATCAAGCAAAGTAGGGCTAGTGCTGTCAAAACTGACTTTCAGGTGTACATAATTATTTCTTTCTCCATTACATGTTTATACAAACAGTATCTTAGCAAAAATACCTACTTAAAGTCGTAAATAAAACACTAAGTGTAGCATTATACTGTAAAAGAGGCTTCAAATAAATATGTAAGTTAGATGTTTCTGAAGACACCACATTCACAAAAGCTTTTAGTAGTGAAGTTTTCTAATAAACACCATTTGAGTAGAGCAGTTATTCATGGGGGCTTCAGAGCCCAGGGGTTCTGATGAGTGTGGGAACCCCCTAGACATGGACTCTCTGAGGGCCTTTTGGTCTTGGGAAGTCGTAATTATATTATTACTCTTTATTTTCAATTATATCTTTTTCATATTTCTTACACTTCAAAATGCAATCATTAAAGGATAAAACTTCAGATGGGAAGTAATAGTTATAATAAAAACAATAGCTATCATTTACTTATTATGTCGTATACCTACAATGGCAAGCACCAAGTTAATAAGCATATTTAAACCTACTAACAACTCCTGGAACACAGAGTAAAGAGTATCTTTATAATAGGTAAGAAATCTGAGGCTTGAACTCATGAAATAACTTGCCAAAGTCATGCAGGAACTCAACTCTTCTACTGTTACAGTGAAAGTTCTGAAATACTATGCTTGCTTTTAATGCTACGATGGCCAGTTATCACACATGAAAACAAATACAACTCTTCTATGCAAAACTAAACAAAATATTCTTTTTCTCTCTTCCTATTCTTGCTCCAGCTTTAAGATCTCTCTCTCTCTCTCTCTCTCTCTCTCTCTGTGTGTGTGTGTGTGTGTGTGTGTATGTAAAACCTTACTATAAATATTTACTGATTTTTACTTTATTTATTTATACTCCAGTGTAATTTAGCTGAATGTCCAGGCTACTCTATTTTTAAAAACATAACCAAACTACAGGGTACAAATTTAAATCCTCATGTTAATAAAGCAACTTATTTGGCTATTTAAAAGAATAACATAAAATATTATTTTGAATAATAGCACAATAAAACATTACCATTTTGTATTATTTATAATGGCATTTAAAATATGGTAGTGCTATGTGACTATTGCCTATTGTGTCCATTGCACATAATTATTATAATGTGATTAGGTTTTTCTTTTAATGGTTGTTTATATCCTTAATTTTCCACACACTGTACAAATCTCATTTTTATAAGGTTAATTAGAATTACTCTGTCTAGGAGGCCAGCATTCTTGTTATTTAGGATTTTTAATCAGATTATGGTGGGCACTTCACATTATGCCTTTGAAATAACAGACAGTCCTGTATGTTTTCCACTGCCATATTTTGAGCCTTAAGCTTACAAGTAATGCTTAAGAAATAATCAAATAATCAGGTACCATACTCCAGATTAATTCAGCAACTATTATATGACTCAAATGTTTCTTCAGTTGTTTATTACATGTAAAATATATTTTAAAATCATAGCTGGATATACTGAAAGACAACAGACCAAAACTTCAGTGATAAGATATGCCTTTTTA
Organism: Plecturocebus donacophilus; assembly: GCA_004027715.1. Lineage (NCBI taxonomy): Eukaryota > Metazoa > Chordata > Mammalia > Primates > Pitheciidae > Plecturocebus > Plecturocebus donacophilus. The sequence goes on from PVKP010016481.1 coordinate 22,451, forward strand.
TTATTTTATAAAAATAAATACCTTTAAGTGATATTGAAACAACTTTGTATACATACAAAAACACTGATATAACTCTCTTTGAAAATTTCAGGATTGTAGAAATGATTTCAATAGTACACTTACACTTTAGAATTTGTATCTTCACTGTAACAGTTGGCCTCTTTTATAGGTTACTAAAATAGTCATATAAATGATTTCCTAACCTGTGAGCAATACCCTCTACATTAATTCCACATTGCACAACCAGATTAATCTCCTAAATCAGATCCCCATTCATGTCACTTTTTTCCTGTTCAGTACCCTCAACAATTCCTGATTTCCTTCCAGATGAAAGGCAGATTTCTCAGCCTGGGATTCTAATAATGACATGGCCACAACCTATCTTTCTTCCTTTGTGTTTTATCACTTTCCTACCCAAATCCACACTGAGCAATTTGCTGATTTCCAATACTTGCATCTTCTTTGCTTCTGCTTATGCTGCTCCTTTACCTACTGTCACGATTAAAAACCCTATTAACTCTTATTTTCATGTTGAGTTAAATAGATTATATAGCCTATGCAAGAGGCCAGCCAAAGGACCCGATAATGAATGTTTTAGGCTTTGTGGGCTACATACTGCATGTCACAAATACCTGACTGTTGCAGTGTGAAAGCAGCCACAGATAGTACCTAAATGGATGTGGCTGCTGCTATTCTAACAAAATTTGACTTAGGGACATTGAAATTTGAATTGCAGATAATTTTCTTATCCCAAAATAGTATTCTTTTTATTTTCCTTAATCATTAAAAAATGCAAAAATCATTTTTAACTCACAGGCCATTATAAGAACAAGCAGTGGGTCATATTTGGCCCACACGTTCTACTTTACTGGCCCCTAGTCAATACACTGGAATACCATGCAGCCATGATAAGGAAAACATACGTGGTATGGTCAAGGGAGTAAGGGAAGTTAAATCCTAAACTTCTTACATGATGGAAATTCAATAGATAATGTCTAAAATAGAATTTTTAAAAAATTGAATAATTTAGTGGAAAAAAAAATACCCAAAACCAACAAAAAAAAAGTGGCAGAGACGGAGAGAGAAACAAAGATTCCATTACTCTTTCAGAAGAAATAACTTTCTCTGAAGCTTTCAGCAAACCTCTCCTTGTGTCTCATTGATCATAAATGGGTCATCTGTCCATTTCTAAACTGCTGGCAAGATGATTACTGTTAGACCAGCCAGTCCCTTCTTCGGAGTGGAGGCTGAGACAGCTTCCTACAAGGCACTTTGCCTGTATAGAGACGAAGTGGTTACCTGAACAAATTTGAAGTTCCATTAGGGAGACCTGGGTCCTGGAAATGGTTAAACAAGGTACACTGCAGTGTTCCTTACAGATGGACAATAGGAATGCCACTTCAGAATATTTTCAGATCACGAAATCTTGTTTCCAGATCAACTCTGTACTTTTATTATTGATTGTGATTTTTGGAAACAGATCTGCAAAATAAGTCATTAGGATGTTAATATATTACGATGTGCCTTCCGTGATTATTGGCTGATTCACTGCCATCTGGTCAGGCAAGAGATACATTATACAAAGCAAGAAAGGAGAAGAATTAGATGAAGGAATAAAAATACTATATTAAGTAAGACATATAAATTTAAAAATAGACTCCGAAGAGTTATATCAATTTTGGGGAGGGATGGTACTAAAAAGTCTGTTTTATTCATTTATTGTATGATAAATAATGCTTTTCAGTAAGGATATGGATCTTTAATTACTATGTAAATCATTTATTTCCCAGAAGCCTTGACCCTTCTGCAACGATCATGTGAGTTTTATGGTTTGATAGGCCAAGGTACTACCTTATAAACGTTAGCCTTTTCTCAATTCTTTTTTCAATCTTTTTTATTTAGTGTCTGGACCAATATCACTTTGTTTAGTGAGAATTTGAAACAAGGATCACTCCTCCTTGCTTAAAACTACCTTTAGAATGCCAAAGCCTTAAAAACATTAAATTAAAAATATAAACTCCATACACTTGAACAATCCAAGAGCTATCATACTAAATTATTATTGTGCTGATTATTTCCTCTAAATCATTTAAGTTCTTGAATTTTCTATTGTAGACATTATCTCTTGATCTCTCACTATGGGAGAAGTGTACTGTTAAGGAATTAGCACCCTCTCTCCTCTGCACCCACCACACATATACTCCCTCTGGTATCCTCACACCATTCTCCCAATTCAGTTATACTATAATTCTGATTAGATAAATATTCAGTATTTACATTATTGTGACATATAAACTCAATTTAGAGCTGAGTGATGTGATATATATAGCAAAGTTTAGAAAAGAACTACAGATATTTTTGTGTTAGAGTATGAGTAGAACTGGTATTCTATTTCCATAGGCTCATCTCTCCCTGCCTGAAGGATTTTTACCTTTAAGTTGTGTAATTCGTTAAAAATGGCCTTTGCCTTTTAATAAAAATTAAAGCTTTGCATGCTTTCTGGCTTTGATTGCTACCTGCCTTTTCTAAGTTCCTGATGGGGCCTCCCCATGTTTCCAACTGCCCTCACATTTGTAAATAGCTTCTTTTTCATTTATTATTTGATAGATAAGGTCTAAAAGTTTTCTGTTGGGTGCTTTTTTACAAACTGGATACGACTGTGTTATGTTTCTCTGTGTTCAAAGTGGCCAAATATGATCCTGCTTTGAGCTTGACAGAATCCATGTAAAACATGCTCAGGCCTTGTTCTTTTGTTCTTTTCTTATGTAGATCTTATGGCCACTTTACAAGCACTTTCAAAATGCTGCTTGTTTGAACAATGAATTAAATGCAATTAAGTTAGGATCCCAGGTAAGGCTAAGTCTAATATGACCATAGCCGTGTATGTGAGCATTGTGCTAGGTGGAAAAACAGAAACACTGTGATTAGGGCTTCAATAAGGCAGTTCATTAGACCCACAGTCGCCACATCAGGGTAACTCTACCACAAATAATAATTGTACATATCCAGGGAATGTACAAGGGACACAACCACTTAGTACTTACTGTATAAGTAGCTCCTGAACTACAAATACTAATATGCTGCAAAGAGTCCATATTCCTAATGTAAAAGACAAAGGATTAAAGACTTTTTTTCCTCTCTACCTGCATCAATCTGAGACTGGTTTATAACACTCCAAATTACCTGCCATAACTGCTTTTTGCTGTATTTAATTAATTATAATTTCCTAAGGCTATTAGGCTGTTATAATAGATGTGTAAATGCCTTGGAAAGTAGAAAGTCCTCAACAAATGTTATGTGTTATTAGTAATTTAACAAGTTTATCTAATAAAAAGAGCATGTATACCACAGAACTGGCAACTAGAAGATTCTTTTTTTTTTTGTTCATTTTGGAACTTCATCTAGCCTGCATAAACAAAAACAAATTATCACTTTTCTTTGTCTCCATACCAGTTAGAACCATGAAAACTCACCTATCCATCTACTTCATTTGCTAATATTCTGGTTTTGTATCCTGAGTTAAAATGTGAGATCATTCTCCCCCAATTTAATTTTTTTGACAGTGAATATTTATACTAAATTTAAATTAAGTGTAAAAGAGCAGATTGATAAGAACACCAAAAACCTTGTAGATCAACCAATAACACCAGCTGTCCAAATTATTCTACAGCATTGCAAAGGTTCCTCTAAACTGCATATTTATTGCTGGATACATTCCATCCATATGACGTACAAATTTGAGATTTATACTTTTAAACATAATAAGATGGAGTTCTGCCATGCCTACTGGGTGATAAGTAAATGCATACACAACCAATTTGGTTTAAATCTCAGTCCATAATATTTTTGCATTAATCTTAGGCCATATGACTTTTTTTTTAAGATCAAATACTTATAATTGTAGAATGTACAATTTCTTTCCTATATACTTTCTTCTTAAGGTTTCATAAAACTTCAAGGGGCCTCAATATCCTGAGAAATGTGACATTTTCACTTCTATTTTATGCACTTATAGAATCCTGATAAAACAAAGGCAGTTATTTACACCGTGGCTCTAGGTAATGCTTGATTGCCACAAATGAGTCAATATTTAAAATGCATCTTTTACTATCCTTTTTATAGCCAAATATTTTGTAAATAAATAAGTTATTACTGAAACATGCAAGTAGCCTCATGTACGTTGATAACACTTTGAATAAGGGAAATCTCATTAATTCAAATAAAATGGAAAATACTGGGCAGAATTGGTAAACAAAACTCAAATACTATTTTAAACAAATGTAGTTTTATTTCTTTCAGATGCACACAGTAGCTGAATTAGGCTAGAAAAAAAGTAGCGTGGTTTTTGCTTTCATCAATAGACAAGACTATTTAAATAGTAAATATATTTTCACTATGTAAATGACTACTTCTCAAGTGCTGAGAGGTAATCTGTTTGTTTGCTCTTTAAAACAACTCTCTACATAATCTCTCTTTATATTACCTAAGAAGAAAGAATAAGGAAGGTAAATGTTAACCGCAATGATGAACGGCCCCTAGTTCCAATCCTAAGAGCTTTAAGAGTTAACATCAATGAGGTTTTACTGTTTTAATAGCTCAGTGACACATGAGTATAGATAATTTTACCTTTGTATTTTTTTATGTTATTAGTATTATTGCTGGAGAATATACATGTTTTTCTCTGGATTTTTTTTTTTCAAGGATAAGCCTGTCTGATTGTCAGTGATTCTTAGGAATTTATCTACAAAGTAAGGTTTTATCAACACACTAGGACATTTCTATTCACAGATTGTCAGTGCTATCCTATATTATTAAGTTTAAAACACCCTTTGTTTTAAATTTGGTGGAATTTGCTCATCAGTAATATTTGCTAAGTTGCTGTTTCTTCTGACTGTGACTTTGTCTTCAGCTTGTTTTTATTTCTAAAAAGTGGTGCACAAAGTGGGATGCCCAGAATACAAAGTGTAAATAATATAATCCTTTTCAGAAGGAAAATAATAGAATTGCTCTTTATATAGTTTTTTTCTAATCCTTTAAGTTTTTCTCCCTTTGTATACAATTTTAATGTTAAATATCACATATTTACATGGTACTATATCTTTATAATTTATAAATATGTAAGTTGAAGTTCTTTGAGGGTAACTACTTAAATATTTTACATAGACATTAAGGATGATTGATCTAAGGGTTCTTTCAGACATTCAAACTTTCTCATTAATTCATTTTGTTATATGTCTTTTTAATGTTATTTTCTTCCCCGAAATACAGTAAAACATTTGCTACTCAGGTACACAAATGTCATTTGCCATTCTTTATTGGTCTAATATGCTACTTACTTTAGAAAAAAAAATTATTAAATTTTTGCTTATGATAATAAAGTGTCATCATCTCTTTATGGCCTAAATATTTTTTTTTCTTTTTTTAATCTTTCCTTAACACAGCATTGACTAATCTTCTCATCCATTACTTGAAGTTCATTTTTCAGGTTGTAAACCAGATTCTAATTTCACCTCTGAGTGTCGTATGACCTGGTGGAAGTTGAAAGGCTATTATGATTTGTTCCTTTTATTGAGTCAGCTAGTGCCTGAGTCTTCCACCCACCCTCCTGCAATGCATATGCACTGTTAATATAGCCGTAGACAATATTTGGTGTATATTATGGTTATTGTTGTTCCTGTTGATGTCATTTTTATTGCTATAGACTTTTGACTTATAATAATAATCACAAAATGAACAGAAGCCAGAGCTGTGTAACTAGAGACTTTTTCTTTTTAACAGCTGTTGTAAACTCTGGTGTATAATGTGTAAGGCTCAATTCTTTTCCCAAAATAACATGATAAAGCTTGCTAGAGACACAATTAGGCTCAAGAAAAGTTTTCCTCCATTTGTGGTTTATAATGTAATAACATTGTGTTTGTTGAAGGTGGGTAGGAGTAGAAGTGTTTATGAGTCCGCTGTGAAGTGTTGGAACTCAGTCTTTTACCACCGTATGATCTGTTATAGCCTGGCACGTAGTAGGCACTCAGTAAATAGTTAATGAATAAATGAATGAACAATAAATTAAAATTATTTAAACAAAATTTCATAATAAAACATTTCTAATGCTCTTTTGTGTCATTTAAAATTGTATACTTTGAGTATTATTGGATCATATGTGCTAAAGTGAGTACTGGGAATAGAAAATGTCCATACTGGATGCTATGTAAGACAAGCAGTAATTTGCGTATAGTAATATATGTTCTGGGAAGGATTTATTAAAACACAACTGATATAAAGGGGCTACATAAAATATAATTATAGCAAATTGATATAGAAGAGCTAAATAAATTAACATACTATAAAGGTACATTTAAAATTCAGATTTGCAATTGCTCAGATGTTGACTAATTGCCTAATATGTATTGAATGGTGCCAAAGATGATACCATTGACCCACTGTCATGAAGACAAGGTAATTATATTTCTAGTAGTGGTGATGACCAACTTATATTGCTTTGACCTGCTTCCCTCTAAGACCAACCAATGACATATCCTTGTAGATGCCTTAATAGAATTAACTTTACTCTTTGCTATACTAAAACACAGAATATAGTTCATTTTTATCTCAAAAGACAAAAATGATCCTCTGGCTTCATCAGTGCTATTCTTTAATCAACTGAACTAATCATTTTTAGGCTCTATATTTGAACCAATAATATATGGATAATTTTTTAAATGGGATCTATAAGTTTATGACTTGCATAACTTTTTCCTTTTTTACATCCTGAAATCATCATAGTCATCCTTATCTTGATACAAGTAATTGAAGGTCAAGACTGTTACTGAAAGTTTTAAGAAGTTAGATTATCAGCACTTACTCACACCTTTATCCCTTATTTCTGACATTTTAATTATTATAAATAAAGTTTACTTGCCTTATTTAGATTATTGTTTTTCACTGGGGGAAGGACCCCAAAAAGAAGCCTAAGTTTCTGGGCATTATTTTTTGATAAATTTCTTTTGAGAAATACGTGGAGAAGAAAAAACTGAAGACTAAAACATGACTCTTATCAAAGTTGGGTATTTCTAGTGCTTTTATTATTATTATTATTATTATTATTATTATTATTATTATTGTTTCTTGTTAGAAGCTCTGTGAGGTTTTATTATTATTAGTGTCGTTGTTATTGTAGAATTTAGTCACTTTAGGGTCAAAAGTGAGGGTTATCGTAAGCTTGATCTAAAATGAAATCTATTCAAAGAGGCACATCTCTACCATAAATTAGTTAGATAGTACCTTTAGGAATTGCAGGATCTTGCAATTGATAATTTATAATAGATTTTGATAAGGTTAACTACTTTGTTCTAATAATAACTTTACATACAAAAATATACGTAGAGTGGAGAACAGAAATGAAATATCTTGAGAATAACCTTTCCTGGATAAATATTATCATATCTGAACACTCAAAAATTGGTGTCAGAATAATGGCTTTTAAAGAAAAATTTTCTGAATATGAAGTTCAATGATTATTTTGATATTTTCATTCATATATATTACCTAAGTTATTTTTATTTTATTAGGTTGCATACTACAGGGCTCATATTCTATATTAAAGTCTTTATACCAATATATAAACACTGACTTTTAAAAGTAAAAGGCAAACTTTATAAAAACTTAATTTTACTCTTTTTTGAAGCTCACTTTCTAATTTTCTAAAGTAAAATATTTCACTTTACTTTGTATAAACAAAAAATAAAATTTAAAATGCTCCTCTTTTATTAATAAGGACATATTTAGAATATAAAAAGATTGAACCACATAAGTATAAACATGGGTTTGATATTTTTTACCAAACAAAATATAGATAAGTTGGTAGTTATTTTCATAGGGTCAAGTATCAAATATATTTATTTGAAAACTGCTTATAATATTACTTTGTGTATATGAAGCAATAAACAACAAATAAAAATAGAATAGATTCTTAGTGTGAATCTATTCTTAGAGGAAATGGGTATTTTCCCAGGATTTTTAGATGTTTATAATTTGGATGTCTTCCAGTATTCATCCCTTTCCTATCCCTGGAACATCAGTCATTTTCCACATGGCACCTGGACCTGAAACGATGCTTCGAATTAATATATGTTAAAAATAAAATTTTAAAATTAAAAAAAGCTACCCAAATGCTTTTTACTTTGTAATAAGAGAGACAGAAAGAGAAAGATCCTTATATATGATTTTTCTGTCTATATGATTTTTCTTAGTAATCTACAGCCCTGCCAGAAAGCAATTAAAACCTTCATATTCATTGTAACTGGTGAGTTGCTCTTTTTGGTGGTGTAGCTCTGTGTCTTCTTACCCCTTTCTCTGATGATGATTGTGGTTTAACTTTTCCAAAGATGCTGCTGTTTAATAGTAAGCCTAAGTCATTTAAAAATAAATTATATACTTTTATTTTCCAGTTTTAATGAAACATTTGGACAAGCAGAATTATTTATTCCCATTATCTTTACTCTATTTTTTGTGAAGATCATTAATAATTTTTTCCACATGGACTTGCTCCTTTTATTTACTGGCTTAAAGGATTAGCCTATATAGTAAGATTCCATCTGCTCTGATATGTAAAACTCTTATACTTAATTTTCATATTCCTATTAAAAATAAAAGGATGGGCATATTAAAATATGTTCACATTTCTTATTGAATCCAAGGTCTTCTGAGTTGAATCTTAGGGAAATGATCTTATAATGCTGAGATCCTACAGATGAACTCTCAATAAAAATGTTGTTTAGTGAAGCCATTTTGAACATATAGAAGTTAATATATTTAATGCTTTCCCTTTGAAGTTAGTAAAGCTAGCAATGCCTTTATAGATAATGCTAAAACTGCTATTAAAAATAATGCATGTGCTTTTAGAATATGACAAGTGTTAATACCAAAGGGAATCATTGACGTTTATTGAGTGCTTGTCATTTGGCAAATATTTTTACATATATTATTTTACTTATTTTTCACAAGATTGGTTCAAAATTAATGTTAGCATCCTTGTCTTTAGTTATGAGAAAACTAACAAGCAGAGAGGTTATGTAATTTTTCCCAAATCACATAGCCAGGAAACAGAAGGGCCAAAATTCTAACCTTGTATTGTTTTAATACATGGCTCATGTTCTTTCCATTCTACCACACTGCCCCTGGATAGATCTGATTTTAGAAATCATCTAGTTTGGGCTGGGTACAGTGGCCTGCAATCCCTGCACTTGAGGAGGCCAAGATTGGTGGATCCTTTGAACCCAGGAGTTCAAGGACAGCCTGAGTGATGTGGTGAAACCCCATCTCTACCAAAAGTACAAAAATTATCTGGGAGTAGTGGCATGTTCCTATAGTCCCAGCTACTCAGGAGGCTGTGGTGAGAGATCACTTGAGCCTGGGAGTTTAAGGCTGCAGTGAGCCGAGGCTGAACCACTGCACTCCAGCCTGGGCCACAGAGTGAGACCCTGTCTCAAAAAGAAAAGAAAAGAAAATCATCTAGTTTGAACCTTTCACTTTTTTACATGAAACTGAATCATAGAGCACTATTACGACTTACCCAGGGGCTGGAACTCTGAGAACATTTTCTACTTTGCTGCCATTGGATAATTTGAATCAAACTTCAGGGGCTGAGTAATTGAATGAATAAATGAACAGAGGACAATGATGGGAGGCATACAGTTGTCAGAGCCCTAAAACAACAGTTAAGAAAATGGGCTCTAGGCCTGTTCTTTTTTGACCCATGTGGCTTTGAACATCTTGTTTAACTATTTCTGATTCAGATTCTCTATTTCTATAATGGGAGTCATAGTGAATTTCCTGCCTTAGATAATTTGTTGCAAAAATCAAATGAAGTAATATACTTTAAAATTACTTTGAAAATTGTAGAAAATTTTATAATGTAAATCATTTAAAATCCATGTGCATTTAAAGGTACATAGAGTTCAAAACACACATACTAGGCAGTAAACTTTACAATGCAAGTCATTCAGGGAAATGATATGTGACACACCAATTAGTCTTCACTGGACTGAAAAACTGTGGCTAACTGCTGCACAAGTCAAGTCGAATTTGGTTACCAGATGACAGAAGGTAATGAAGGGACACTCTCTGGGTGGCTCAGGGCATCTCCAGAAGTTAAAATATCAGCCCTTGTTTGACAACACTAGCTTCTGTCTAATATTATGAGTTTAAAATTCTAGTTTGAGAAGGGCAATATGGGTTCCCCAGGCTCATGCCGGTTTCTGTGCATTTGTGTGAACAGGAGAATGCAAACACTTCTTAGCAGTGTATCTAATGATTCTTAATGTAGATCTTCCAAAGAACAGTCAATTTATCTACTTTCTTTGGGCTTCCCACATACAATCTTCTAAAATTCTAAAAACAGGAGACAATGGAATACACAGATACAGAGCGGGAAATGTTGGATAATTTGATCAAGAATAGCAAGTGGGACAGTTAAAGACTAACATTTAGGGAAGGATGAACAATTAAGGACTAACATATAACCTATTAACTTTCAGTTCAATGAATAATGCACTAAAATTTCTTTCAAGAAACGTGGAGAACTAGGAAGATAATGTTTTATGCAGTCACCTGAAAATTACACTTGGGCTTTGAAGATAACATTCTGCCTTAGAATAACTCTTATTCCGAAGGTTTACTTGTGAGTTTATCTCATTTTTCTCTTCAAGGCAATCCTGGAAAGCAATTAAGGCAGGTTGCACCATTATAATGTCAGGACACTGGGACTCACAGACATTGTGCTTTCTGTCTAATATTGTTGAGGCAGCAGACATTAAATCTTGGGATCTTGACTCCTAACCACCATTCCAAGCTGCTTCTTTAAGAAGAGAATTTAAAGTTGACCTTCACATCTTTGACATGATAGTCCATAGTGATAAGCATAGTAACTCCTTTGTGCATAGAAAGCTAAAGATAAGATACTTTTAAAATAAAAACTAGATCAAAATGGTTTGCCTCAGTCATTTTTTTTTTTTAAATCTCAGATTCAAGCCACAACTCCTTTTAAATCCAAAGGAAAGTTTTAGTTTAAAGAGGAAAATTTTCAGGAAAAAGCCTAATTCTTCCAAGTTTAGATTTCAAACAGTTTCTCTTCTAACCTAGTGTATCTTTATGTCCCCTCTTGTCTAGCAGGATTGTAGGGAGTGCTGTTTTTGAAGTTCCATCAATCTATTAAACATTAGACAGAAGGTTTTAGGAAACAGGCCATGTGTATTGTGACGTACAGTCCTGGAAAGAAAAATGATCAATCTGTGTATTTGCCTTTTAACTAGTTGTAGACAAGTTGGCCACATCCTTGGCACATTAATGAATTCTGTCATGTCTCATCTCTACTGCTCTCTTATTATATGAATTCAGTTCTCCGTTTGGCAATAAAAATAAAGTCACTGATTTAAGTTTCTGCTTTCAAGCTAGAGCTCATGGTCCTTAATAATCAAGAGACTGGATCCATACAGAGAAGAAAAAGTTTTGTAATGTGATTTGTAATGTGTAACTTGAACTAGATATTTAGAAGGAATTTTCTATAAGATTGTTCACAGAGACATATTCTTGCAAATGTTTTCTTTTAGATAGTATGTTATCCTACACCTTTATGGAACTGCTTTTTCCTTCTAAAAAAAAGTCTTCCAGACATATGCAGGAATTTAGAATGTTATTGAAAATATAGAGGCTTTCACATATATTCATGAATAGGTTTAAATTAGTTACTAAAAACTTGATCAATACCAAAACATGTGTGTGATGCATTTGATTTTTCCCAATTTGCAGGGAAATGATTGCAAATACAGCTTACAAGGCCCAACTATATTTCCCCCATAGTGTCTCTATTGAAGAGGTCTTTCTAGAAAATAGGGCTACTTTCCTTAGCATCTGGTCTCTTTTATCTGGCACATTGATTCTTGGCTCCTTTTTATCTAGGACAGCCTATTTATAAATCAAATATAACCACTTAGATCTCTCAACTAGTAGCCTCCCTTCTGTATTTAAATTAGTCTTTAGGGTATGGTCAGGTTTTCCTAATGACGTATGTTAAGAATTTCAAGATCATTTTTATTCATTGGATAATGTCAAAAGAACAAAGAGTAAATAGATCCTGAAAGGATAAAGATTTATATACTCTAGACATTATCTTGAAGTAGTAAATATATCTATATTCTGAAATATATGTTTTAATTTGAACAAAATATATTTTTGCATTAAACAAAATATTCTGTTTTTCTCAGTTGGGACTCTTTTTTGTTACATTACTATAAACAATAAGAGGAGCCCATCAGTAATCACCTTGACTGACTTCACATTTATTTTCCTGTACCATGAGTTGCAAAATATTGTTTCCTTAATGGTTTTGTTTCCATTGTCATTTTCTCAGTCTGGGACATTTTTTATTAATTTATTGATTTAAGAGCTATTTATTGGAATGCTACTATATGTAACATAAATATTGCCTTTGTTGTAGCAGACAAAGATCTTACCCCCATGAAGTAGATGCTCTAGTTGAAGGGAGAGACAATAAAAAAGCAAGCCGTTAAAATGTACGGTCTTTTGTTGATTCCAAGATGCACATTTTTTCCTATCTGAAATGTATCTGAAAGCAGTATACATTTTATAATTGATGACATCTGATAATCACTGGTGGCCTGGGGATAATGGTGATATGGATGTCACTGCCTGCTCATGAATGAACAGCAAAAGTACCAGCATCAAAAATTGCAGAACTAGTGTCAGTGACCACAAAGAAATTGTACACAATAGTGGAATTGTCTTTTAACTCTTAGAAATCAAAAAGTTCTGAGAAGGAGCTGAAAGGGGTGGGGAATCATGTTTAGCCTTGTCCTCTAAGGGGAGTTTTGAGTTTGTGCTTCTCCTAACAACATCTTGGTGAAAGTTCTCATCCAATGGGAGGACATTTTCGCCTTTAAGATTGTTCTATAGCAGTGAGGGGGGAAAACCAATAAATTAATATATTAATACATTATCTTATCGTTCCTTTTGGCTAACAGTGCAAAGCAGGAATCCTTAGATCCTCACACTTAAAAACTACTCCAGGACATAGGTATTCTTCAAAGGGAAATTTACCTTTTCAAAACATATACAACAGTGTTTTTATTGAGACTATACCAGAGCATTTAGACAAAAATTATAATTTAGTAAAAAGTATAAACACAAAATCTTCTTGTATACATAAGAAACTTTCCCAAAATATTCTACTTGTTTCCCATCTCCCATTGCTTTGGCTTACAGATTATTCTAAAACTTTGCAAGTTAAATTATATCATCAGATGTTGGAGGATAAACCTATTTCCCTGCACCAATTTGCAGTCAATGCTATCACTTATATGTCTATACAGTTCTGTGGCCCTCCAAAGTAATCTAACCAAAATCATATTTTCACATGCACTGACTTAAGACAATATATATACTTTATTTCTAAGTGCCCCAAGTTATTTTTTTCATATATGTCTTTATGATGAGATGCCTAACATGTTACCTTTTTTTTTTTTTTTTTTTTTGAAAATTCTCTTTTAAACTCTTTGGAGGACTGCAGCAGCAAGCAAGCTTTCTCCCCAGAGAAAACAAACTCTGCTACTCAAGTCACTGATGATGGCTTATTTATTTCAGTCCTGGTGTGTAATCTTATTGGCACTTAAATAATGATCCTGTCTCTGAATGTATGGTTTTCAAGTCTTTATTTTATGCATTAAACTCACAGCTGTTGTTTTATCCTTGACATTACCACTGATTTGGTAAGGAGAAATTTCAGGATTTTTTTAAATAAAACAAACAAAATTCCACTTTCAGTAAGTTCTGTAAGCTGTCTCAACTGCCCACCATGACGTTATCAAATGATGAAACCCAGAACCTCCTAGAAAGCAGCATTTACCTTATAAAAGTATAAAACAAAACAACACACACACACACACACACACACACACACACACACACACACACACCAAGCTTTAGTAACCACTTAATTGAACATAATATAGAACCAGGATTATGCATTCCTTGACCTTTCATTATATTGTCAATCCTTGCATAAATGCCCTTGATAATAAAAGGACAATGATGAAGAAATAATTATGCATTTGTAAGTTTTAAGAGCTTGCTCACCTGATTCTAGGACCAAGTATGCTTACATGAAAAAAAAATGAATAGAGATCCTAAAAATCTGGCCTCCCCCATAGAATAGGATCATCATCACTGAGGAAATCTGACCAAGTGGAGGGGCCCAATTAAGTAATTTTTAGCAAAAACCCATGTTGACTCTACTTTTCTATCCCGGTTCTGTTTTCACAAGACTGAACATAAACCTCTCATTCTGTAAAACTCCTCTTTTAAATATTTTCTTTATTTTATGATAATGCAAGCCATTCTTTTGGTTTATTACATTCTTGAGGAGGCCACATGGTGTTTTGAAAAAGTGTGTATTTCAGAATCCATAAGACCTGGGTTCAAGTTCTGGCTACATTATTTACCAGTTATGTAACCTTTAAAAAGGTACTTATTCCCTTGGTTTATATACTATAAAATGGGGTTAATGTCAAAGGAAGTACTAAATAATTTTTTTTACCTTTTCCTGTCAGTTTTTTTCCTAATCGAATAAAATGGTCATCATAATCCCCATGAAAAATCAATTTTCCTCTCATCAATTGAAATAATTTGAGTAATGGAAACTTGTACAATATAATAATTAACAGAAAATTATGATGTAAGAGGAGTAAAATAAAATAAGCACATTTCAATTAAAGGAAAAAGAATTTGGAAGGACTTTCAAAACTGTAGCTTAGTATCAGTGCGCAGTCTTCTGACAGCTAGCAGTCCCTTAATCAATTTTTCTCCAAATCCTATTTGAATACTTCTGAAGACACAGAAAAACTAAAATTTTATCAGCACCAAAAAATGAAAACTTTTGGATATGCCTTTAAAATAAGTTTGAGGGATTTCTACTACCTGAGGTCAACAATGCTGAACTGAGGAAAGCCAGGTGCTTATAAGCTTTTCATCACAGTGTAATCTCTTCTAGCTTGTGAAGTGGAAGGAAAACATTTTCTTCTATTATGCTCTCTGCCTCCAATATGAGACATAAGTTATTTGACATATAATTGGAGATAGTCATAATTGGCTAAACATTTGAGATCACATCAAGTACTGTATGACGAATCCATGTGATGGAGCACTATATGGCTCTCAAAGTCATGTTGCTGATGAGGCAGGTGCATCGGGTTGTTAGGAGCCCAGTCTCTAGAGTTATATCCCTGGATTGTATCCTCTCCTCATTACTCATTGAACCAGATGTTCATTGTACACTGTCCTCATCTGTAAATGCCTAAAAATTGGTATTTGATCTCTTGGTGGAAGGTTGGATTCTGAGATGACCAGGGTACAATTCTTCCACTGCTGACTTTCATGGTCAGCCTGCAACCCCCAAAGCCTACAGGGATGCAAAGGGAGAAGGGAAGCAAGTACCTCTAGGACATTGGCTGCCCTCCATAGTTAAATCTGGAAAGTTGGTGCAGGCACTCAAGATCCCAGATTGAACTGAACTTTAGGAACGTCATTGTATGTATGCAAACTGCATTGATTAAATATGCTGGAAAATGAGGCATTTTAGCAACACCAATCTTCTTGTTTTTAAAGTGTTGGGAATTGAGTTCAAAACTGAGCAAATCAGCCAGCCCTCCACTAGTAACCCGTACTTGAAGGGGATTCATTCAGCACCAGTAGAAAGCAGTGCCAGGTAATCTGGAACTTTGTTTTATTTACTGCTTATTTTTTATTGTCTAGAATAAAGCTTGGCACATGAAAACTTCAGTATTTGTTAAATGAATGAATAAAGCAGGGAGAAATGAGAAAAGAGGAATGAAAGGTAGCTCATCTATTCCGAGTGTTACTGAATCAAGTCTGTGTGCATCTGTCCTAATTTAAGGATAAATGAAAGAATAAATACAACAACAAGGAGCCTTTGAAAAATATTAGAAAAAAAAATTTTCAAAAGAAAAAATTACTTCCCAAATTATCTATTCTATGAATTAGAAGAAAAGTTTTGACACCCTCAAATGTATACTATAAATCATAAGATAAGAACAAAAGAACTGGGGCAAAAGGGCAAGAGGAGATGAAAAGAAACTAGGAATAAATTCAGTTATAAGCCAACCTGACAAGAAATGTGGATGCAATGTGGAAAAACTGAAAAATAGAAATACTTTTATATTTTATATTTTTAAAAATAAAAATGTAAATGCCAAGTAAAAACTAGAACCCCATAATGTTAATAGTTGTTGACTCCGGATTATAGAATTGCTGAATATTTCATGTTCATATTTATACTTTACCTTTTTTTTTCTAAAATGAGAAGGCATTCATTTTAATATAAGAAAAAAATCACTATAAGGAGGCTAAGGCAGGAGGATCGCTTGAGCCCAAAAGTTTGAGAACAGCCTAGGCAACATGGCAAAAGCCCCTCTCTACAAAAAATAAAACAATTATCTAGGCATGGAGTCCCAGCTACTCAGGAGGGTGAGGTGGAAGGCTAGATTGAGCTGGGAGGTTGAAGCTGCCTCCCTGGTGAGCTCTGATTGCACCAGTACACTCCAGGATGGACCACACAGCAAGGCCCTATCTCCAAAAAAACAAACAAAGAAGATAAGAAAACATCATTAAATTTTTTGTATTAAAAAAAAGCATACCACTTCATATAAATAAGAGTGTACTAAGATGAGTTTGTTATTGTCAGAGATAAAAACAAGTATAGTTTTCTTTTAGACTAAACTTCACAAATTTTAATTATGTTTCTTGACATAGTAACTCTAAGAATCTGTTTCTCTGGCTATGACCTTAGAATAAACAAAGATTTATGTACATGATTAGTCACTATAGCAATATTTCCAATAGCGAGTAATTTGAAATAGTATAATCAGCTAACAATTTGAGGCCAATGAAATAACCTATGTTACATCCAGGTGATAGAACATTGTATGTTACTGAAATCATGTTGCTGATGAGACAGTTGCATTTGGTTGTCAGGAGCCCAGTCTCTCCAGTTATTCCTGGGTTTATATCTCTTCCCTATTATTCTCTGAATCACTGGTGCACTGTCCTCATCTGTGAAAAGAGATTAAAAGCAAATGATGTCATACTTTTGTTTTAAGTATTAAATGATGCATAAAAAGTGCTTCTCACAGTGTGTCACAGATTAAGCCCTCCATAAATTTTAACAGTAACTACTTTTGAAATTACAGGAACTATTTATGATATAAAATTAAGTAAATAAAGTAAAATACATGAATGTGTGTGCATGTGCATGTGTGTGTGCATAAAATTAGCCCAACAATATAATCTACATATACCTTTACATGCACAAGTGCATATGCACACATTAGAATCTTAGTTTTATTTTAAGTAGTAGAATTATGAGTCATTCTTCTTTGTAATTTTGCATGTTTCCAAAATTCTCTATAAGAAACATATATTACTTTTAGCATTAAGAACAAATTAATATATAAAAATTTCATAATATAGTAGTTTTTATACAAGACCTACCTGACTCATAGTAAGCATTGAACAATTACTTGTACAATGAATAGATAAATTAATGAATGAAAGCTAGTTGTTTCTATGTCCTTAACTAACCCCTGATAATCCTCCCAAAGCATAACTTTTATCCAGAAAATCCTCTGCTCACAGAATTTCAAAGATTCACTTGAAGCCAAGAAATGAGTCCAGGTTCTTCTGAGAATGGCATAGAATGTTCTATATGACGTGGTTGAAAATCACCTTTGCTTTTTTCTTCCAAGCATTTTACCTTTTCCCCCACATACTATGGCCTAGCTAAACTACTTACCCCTTCCACACCCAGCGTACCTTTGTCTCCTTGACTTGTTCTTCCTGTCACTTAGACTCCTCTATCATTTTATCAAGCTTTGAGACCCAGGTTCAGGAGCTTTGCCCAAATGCAGAACAGAATTAATTACATTATTTGTTTTGTTCCCATAAAAATATTAACATATTTGTTCATTTTTAATACTGCTTGTCATATCCTATCCTTAACATTTTTTGTTTAATTTTCTAATAAGTAAGAAAATATTTATTTTAGCTACGTTATTTCCTGTTTTCATCCCAAAGGAAAAAAATTGTCTCCCCTTAACCTGTTGGAAAGGAGAATGAAATGTTTCCTCACTTTTTATGTATAATCTCTTCTTCAAAATATTTTATTTTATTTCATGGAAACACATATGGTGAAAATTTTAGAAATACGAATGGGTAAAGAATAAATAGATAGATATTTAAGTAAAACTCTATCTCCCACAAACTCTTGTTCCCCAGCCCAAAAACAACCACTCTTACCAGGTTTTTGCATATCCTTCCAAAGCTATTCTACACTTATGAAAGAATAGACACATTTCTTTATTTTTAACATGTAGGTAACATACTATAATCACTCTGCTTACATTTTGCATTTTGGATTTAACATATTTGATAGATTGTTCCATATCAGTATGCTTGCATTTTTGTGGTTGCATAGTATTTTATTATATGAATGTTCCAAAATATAGTTAACCCAATTATTGTTAGTGATTATTTAGACTGTGTATGCTTCTTTGCAATTATAACATGGTAATAAATAACCACATATATGCCGTTTCACACATATGAAAATATATATGTAGGGTAAATTCCAAAATGTGACATATGTACTTTGAACTTTTTGAGGACTTCAGAATCAGCTTCTTTAGTTTCAAAATAGTTTTTCTATTTTAGGAATAGAAATATAAATTAAGTTATGGGTTCGGCCAGGTGCGGTGGCTCACACCTATAATCCCAGCACTTTGGGAGGCCGAGGCAGGTGGATCACGAGGTCAAGAGATCGAGACCATCCTGGTTACCATGGTGAAACCCCGTCTCTACTAAAAATACAAAAATTAGCTGGGCATGGTGGCAAGCACCTGTAGTCCCAGCTACTCGAAGGCTGAGGCAGGAGAATTGCTTGAACCCAGGAGGTGGAGGTTGCGGCGAGCCGAGATCGCACCATTGCACTCCAGCCTGGGTAACAACAGCAAAACTCTGTCCAAAAAAAAAAATAAATAAAAATAATTTATGGGTTAATTTAAGGATAATTGATATATACTATACACTGTTACAGTTTTCTCAAGTAAAAATTATATGTGCCTTCTTTTTCATTTAAGTTTGCATTTTTTTCTTATAAATTGGTGTATTTTGGGGTATATTATTGTTTTCATTGTAATTGAAAATGTGGTTTTACTCTCACTATATTTCCTAACTGCTTATTGTACAGATAAAAGTTGCTGATTTTCATGTATTAATTTTAGGCCCAATTACTTCATAACTCTTATATTTTTTAAGTTTTTTACATTTATTTGGTGAACAATTATATTATTTACAAGTTTTATACCACTTTTTTCCTCACCTAATTTGTTGACTAGTACCTCTAGGTTATGGTTGAATAATAAAGGTATAGCAAGTTTAAATATTTATGACATTAATAAAGATGCTTTTAATATTCTCTATTAATGATCACCTTCATACTGGCACTTAATATATATTAATATATATTATAAATATATATAATCTATTAATATTTTATTATATTTTCCATGATTATATCTTTCCAGAGCTTTATTGGGTTGTAATTGATGTATAATAAATTACAGATATTTAGAGTATACAATTTTATGTGTTAAGATAAGGAGCCTATCTGTTAATCCCAAAAGTCTTTTACTTCTCTTTTTTATTTTTAAATCAACAGTAGTTATTGAATTAGAATGCAGTTTTACTGAGATATAATTCACATGCCAGATAATTCATCAATATAAAGGGTACTGTTCAATTTTTTTTAGTATATATCCAGAATTGTCCAATTATCACCATAACCAGTTTTAGACCATCACCCCAAAAAGAAACCTATACACATTAGCAGACATCTACTTTCTTCCTCCCCCTCCAGCTTTAGGCAACAATATATTTATTTACTCTATTTCTCCATACATTTGCCCATTTTGAACATTTTGTATACATGGAATTATACAGTATATGGTTCTTTGTAACTGATATATTTCATTTATCATAACTGTTTCAAGGTTCATCATGTCCTGGCATGTATTGATATTTCATTTTTTTGCGGCTGAATAATATTCAATTGTATGCTGGTACTGCATTTTGTTTATCCATTTATTAACTGATGGACACTTGAGTTGCCCTTACCTTTTGACTATTGTGACTAATGCTGCTATAAACATTTGTGCATAAGTTTTTTTTTTTTTTTTTAGGCAAATGACTTTATTAGGCAAGTATGTGCATTAGACAGTTTCTTCACAGCAAGAGACTATTCAGAGACTATAATGTGAGGGTTACTACTCAGAAGGGTAGGAGGGCAAGGGAACTCCTGGGAAAAGCAGAATTGAAAAGGAAAGTGTATCTAGCTGATATCCCTTAGCAGCAAAGAGGATCAAAGAGCTCTGAAAGGCATAGGAGTTTGGGATCTTTATAACACGGGCACTTATTTATGACTAGCAGATGATGAATGCAGTTTCATGGGGTATAAAAAGCAGACACGCTCTAAATGGCTAACAATCTGCTTATTTGAACTATGCTTGAAACTATTGTGTGAAAATATTTGAATTTGGTCCAGGTGGGCTGTTGTGTGCACAAGTTTTTAAGTGGATATCTGTTTTCATTTCTCTTAAGCACATATCTAGGAGTGGACACTAGGTTGTAAGATATTTCTGTATTTTACCATCTGAGGAACTGCCAGACTGTGTTCCAAAGTGGCTGCACCTTTTTCCATTTCCATCGGCAGTATATGAGGTTTCTGACTTCTCCGTATCCTTGCCCACATTTCTTTTTCTCTGAAATTTTTGATTCTAGTAATCCTAGTCACTGTGGTATCTCACTGTGGCTTTGATTTGCATTTCTCTTATGGCCAATGATCTTGAGTGTGTTTTTATTTGTTTATTGGACATTTGTATATTAACTTTGGAAAAACATCTATTTAGACTTTTGCCCCATTTTATAATTAGTTTATTTTTCCTTTTATTATTGAATTGTTAGAGCTTTCTTTAAAAAAATTATACTTTAATTTATGGGGTACATGTGCAGATCTTGCAGGTTTGTTACATGGGTGTATATGTGCCATGGTGGTTTGCTGCACCCATCAGCCCGACATCTACATTGGAAATTTGTCCTAATGCTATCCCTCCCCTTGCCCTGCAAGCCCCTGATAGGCCCTAGTGTGTGATGTTCCCCTCCCTGTACCCATATGTTCTCAGAGTTTATATATATATATATAATAAATATATATATTATATTCTAGATACAAGTCCCTTATCAGATTTATGATTTGCAAATATTTTCTCCCATTCTTTGGGGTTTGTTTTCACTTCCTTGATGATATCTTTTGAAACATAGAAGTTTTAAATTTTGATGTAACCCAATTTATCTATCTTTTATTTTGTTGCTTATGCTTTTAGTATATATCTACACAATCATGAACTCAACAACAATTCAAAACTGAGCAAAGAACTTTGAGTATCTCCAGGGCAGATCTACAAATGGCCAATAACCACATAAGATCCTCAACATTATTAGTTATTAGGTCATTGCAAATTAAACTGCAATGTGATATCACTCCATACTGATTAGGAAGGCTGTCATTTTTTTAAAAATCAGAAAAAAAGCAAATCTTAGCAAGAAAGTAGATAAATTGGAATCTTGTGCACAGCTGGTAGGAATGTAAAATGGTGCAGTCACTGTGGCAGACAGTTTGGCAGTTTCTGAAAGGTTAAACATAGAACTCCCATGTGACCAAACAATGCCACTTTTATCCAAAGTAGAACTTCAACAGGTATTTGAGCAGGGTCTTCCACAGATATTTGTATACATATGCTCATAACAATGGTATTTGCAATACCCTAAAGATGGAAACAATCCAAATGTCCATCAACAGATGAACAAACAAAATGTAGTAAAAACGTATTAATGGAATATTATTCAGCCATAGAAAAGAATGGAATATTCATATATGTTACAATGTGAATGGACATTGAAAACATTATGCTTAGTGAAATAATCCAGACACAGAAAAACAAATATTGGTTTGCTCCACTTTTAGGTATCTAGAATAGAAAAATCTGTAGAGACAGAAAGTAGAATAGAGCTTACCAGTGGCTGGGGGCTGAAAAGAATTATTGTTTAATGAATACACAGTTTTTGTTGGGGATAATGAAAACATTTTGTCTATATGAGATAGTGGTGGTGGTTATACAACATTAGAATGGATTTAATGCCACCAAATTGTACATTTATGAATGGTTAAAATGATAAAATGTGTATGTTTTACCACAACAAGAAAGAAACCATCACTCAATCCAAGGTCACAAGTATTTACTGCTATTTTTTTTCCTAAGAATATAGTTATAACCCCTACATTTAGGTATTTCATCCATTTTTAGTTAATTTTTGCACATATGATAAGATGTATGGGCATAACATCGTTCTTTTGCCAGTGAATATCTGATTGTTCCCTAATCATTTGCTAAAAACTGTTCTTTCTTCCCATTTAATTGTCTTGATATCCTATCAAAAATCAATTGGCCATAAATATAAGCCTTTTTCTCATATTTCTGGACTTCTTGATTCTATTCTATTTATCTATAGGTCTACTGTTATATTAGTACCACACTGTCTTCATGATTTTAGTTTTGTAGTAAGTTTTGAAATCAGAAAGTGTGAGTCTTCCAATTTTGTTATTCTTTTTCAAGATTGTTCTGGCTATTCTGGGTTTCTTGCAATTCCGTATGAATTTTGGATCAGGTTATCAGTTTTTTTGAAAGGAAGCCAACTGAGATTTTTGAAAGGGATTAAGTTGAACCATGAAAATGAAATATCCTTCAATTTGTTTAGATCTTATTTGATTTTTAACTATGTTTTATAGGTTTCAGATTACATATTTTGAACTTTTATTAAATTTATTTCAAATTGTTTTATATTCCTTTTGAGGCTATCATAAATGGAAATACTTTCTTAATTTCTTTTTTTGGTGGTTCATTGAAAATGTATAGAAATGCAAATAATTTTCATATACTGCTCTTGTGTCCCTATGAATTTGCTGAATTTCTTTATTAGTTCTAATAGTTTTATAGTGACCTACTTAAGATTTTGTCTATATAAGATCATATCATCTTTGAATAGTTTTACCTCTTTATTTACAATCTGGATACCTTTTATTTCATTTTCTTTTCCAAGACAACCAGACCTGTCCAAAATCTCTAGTAAAATGTTTAATTAGAAGTGGTGGGACTGAACATTATTTTTTTGTTCCTGATTTTAGTGGAAAAGTATCCATCTGTCACTATTAAGTATAATGTTAGCTGTGGGTTTTTCATGGATCTTCTTTATCATGTTTAGGATATTCCCTTCTATTCCTAGCTTACTGAGTGTTTTCCACTATGATAGAATGTTGGATTTTGTCAAATGCATTTTCTTTTTTTAATTTTAAATTTAAGTTCTGGGGTACATGTGTAGGATGTGCAGGTTTGTTACATAGGTAAACATGTGCCATGGTGGTTTACTGCACTTATCAACTCATCACCTAGGTATTAACCCCAACATGCATTAGCTATTTTTCCTAATGCTCTCCCTCCCCTTACCTCACTCCCAAACAGGTCCCGGTGTGTATTGCTCTCCTCCCTGTGTCCATGTATTCTCACTGCTCAACTCCCATTTATGAGTGAGAACATGCAGTGTTTGGTTTTCCGTTCCTGCATTAGTTTGCTGAGGATAATGGCTTCCAGCTCCATCCCTGTCCCTGCAAAGGACACAGTCTTGTTCCTTTTTATGGTTGCATAGTATTCCATGGTATATATGTACCACATTTTCTTTATCCAATCTATCATTGGTGGGCATTTGGGTTGGTTCCAAGTCTTTGCTATTGTGAACAGTGTCCCAATAAACATAGATGTGATGTGTCTTTATAGTAGACTTAAAATTATAGAATTATAATTAAAATTATAGAATTATAGAATTATATCTTAATATAGAATTATATCTATATAATTATATCTCTATAATTCTACATAATTATAGAATTATGTCTTAAAATTATAAAATTATAGTAGTCTTAAAATTATAGAATTTAAGTCTCAATAAAGACTTAAAATTCTATAATTTTATCATTGTCATTATTTTCTAAAAATACTTTTGGACATTCATGTGTTGCTTAACAATGAGGATACATTTTGAGAAAAGCTCATTAGGTAATTTCATCAGTATACCAACATCATTGAGTGAACTCACAGAAACCTAGATAGCATAGCCTATGAGACACCTGGCTTTATGATTTAACCTATTACACCGAGGCTACTAATCCTTACACCGTGTTATTGTACTGAATACTGTAGGCAATTGTAACACAACGATAAGTATTTGTGTATCTAAACATATCTAAACACAGAAAAAGTACAGTAAAAATACGATATTATACTCTTATGGAATCATTCTTGTTATATGCGGTTCAGCATTGACCAAAACATTGTTATGTGGATAATGACTGTATTATTTTATCAAGCCTGTAACCTCAATATTTAGGAGTCAAATTTTCAGTAAGGACATATCATTTAACCCTTGCTGGTTTTCAAAGGTAGCACTATCAAAAGTTTAAGAAGAGTGACCCATGGATCCAGAAATTCACCAAAACTAGAAAAAATGAGAAACAAAAG
The DNA here is from genome assembly GCA_004027715.1 of Plecturocebus donacophilus. Lineage (NCBI taxonomy): Eukaryota > Metazoa > Chordata > Mammalia > Primates > Pitheciidae > Plecturocebus > Plecturocebus donacophilus. The sequence continues at coordinate 47,212 of PVKP010016481.1, forward strand.
TTTCCAGAGCAGCCTGGACACCCTGGATCTGACAAAAGTTTGAGGCAAGCACAGAAATTGTGCAAACTGGAATTTCAATCAGCGATAACACTTGGTGAAATAATCTGGGCAAACAGGAAAACTAAACTAGGAAGGCTAGAAGATATTAATTAGACTTGACGGTGTTTTGATCTGGGTGGCACCTTGAGATACCTGAGTTGCAGATGTAAAACTTTTTGATAAGTTAAATTCTGAATGAACAAGAGAGGAAAAATTGTGGACAGAAGAAACCAATGACAAACAGTTGGCATCCCCTAACCCATGTTTAGCTTTTTAATTAATTTTTAAATTAATTTTCAGCATATTCTTTTATTAATTGAATTTTCTCAATCATACATCCTAGTAATTATTGTTAAATTTTTTAGACTTTCAGTTAAATTGTATTTCAGTATTTCTTTTTTTTAATTTTTTTTATTTTTTTTGTTTTTTAGAATAAAAAGAATAAAAGAGAGAAAGAAAGAGGAAGAGATTTTAGAAAAAGAGAGAAAAGGAGAAAGAAAGAAATGCAAAAGGAAGAAAAAAAGAATGAAAGAGAGAAAGAAAGGAAGAGATTTTAGGAAAGGAGAGAGAAAGAAACAGCAAAAGAAAGAAAGAAAAAAAAAGAATGAAAGAGAGAAAGAAAGAGGAAGAGAAAGAGGGAGAGAGAATGGGATTCTTATTTTATTGCCCAGGCTAGAATACAGTCTAAAAATGGGTATTAAAAACCTCTTTTATGCCAATAATTGTGCTTAACAATGGAGACAGGAAGGAATAGGGGATGAAAATAACAAATAAGCAGACAACCAATATTTTATTTAAACCTGTGAAATGCTATGCAATTGC
>PVKP010016482.1:0-48072 GCA_004027715.1 Plecturocebus donacophilus
AGATGAGATGGACCAGGGAGCACGGGACCATGGAGATGAGATGCACCAGGGAGCACGGGACCATGTAGATGAGACGAACCAGGGAACACAAGACCATGTAGATGAGATGGACTAGGGTGCACAAGATCATGGAGATGAGATGGACCAGGGAGCACAAGACCATGGAGATGAGATGGACCAGGGAGCACGAGACCATGGAGATGAGATGGACCAGGGAGCACAGGACCATGGAGATGAGATGTACCAGGGAGCACGGGACCATGTAGATGAGACGGACCAGGGAACACAAGACCATGTAGATGAGATGGACCAGGGTGCACAAGATCATGGAGATGAGATGGACCAGGGAGCACAAGACCATGGAGATGAGATGGACCAGGGAGTACAGGAACATGGAAAGGATTCCAGACGGATGGCGACATGTGAATGTCGTTCAGGCATTCTTTCGACAGGAACAAAAGGACATATGAAGCCATTTAAGCCCTTCCCATCTCATGCTGTCTTCAAATTACCATCACATTAGTAGTTTCCTTTGGATTTTAACAAATCACTGTATGATTTAGCCTACAACAGGGAAGCCTTCTCAAGTTTGAAAGTCCTTGTTACAAGGAAAAAATAAAACGGAACCCAAAGTTGAGAGATGTCCCAAGGCCAACCACCCGTAGCCACGTAACCCAAATGTAGTTATCCTGATTTCCCTGGAATGCCATCTCAAATCACAATGAAACACAAAGTGTAAGCTTTACATCCCTGTCAACATGATTCAGTGAAATTAAGCCAAACAGCTATAGATAAATCAGCTTAAACAACTCTGCTTGCCTTAACAGGAACATTAATGCATAGCAGCCAATCATTAAAAAAAAAAGGTCAAAATACTGACTCCTTTATGCTTTCTAAGCTATGCTGTAATTGCTGTAAGGTGAGCTTCTAACTACCTTCATTTGAAGTCTAGTTCAAGATTGGCCAACTGTTCCTTTGTAAACATATTATATTTTTAATTTTTAAAAATATGATCTGATATAATTATTTTTCTAAATTTGATTTGATTTTCTTTTTGACACTCCCAACACTGCACTTCTGGGAGGATAAAGAAAAAAAAACTAACAAGAAAACTGGAGAATAAGGAAAGTCAGATCAGAAGTTGCTTTCTCCCTAATGGTTCAATTCCCAACTTACCTCATGTTTTGGTTTGCAAAGTAGCTAGTTTTTTCTAAAACATCTTAGGATCACTCAAACTTTTGGCCAATGGGGTGGCTTTGATTTTTGTAAAGAATTTTTATCCCCTTCTTATTCATTTCCTGCATTTAATTTTTCTTGAATGCGGAAATATCAGAGAATTTTGTGATTACATAAGCGTCCTGGATTATTTTAGGAATCCTTCTCTTTGCTACTAAAATTTTACTCTCATTTACTCTCATTTTATTTTCAGAAAGAGCGTTTCCTTTCGACAAAATTACAAAGTAAAATGATTTTTGCTAAACAATGCGTCTCGTCTAACAAAAGATAACACCCTTCCTTTAAAAATAGCTGCAACATGAATATCACCAATTTTCATCCAAAATAAAATTATTTTCTCATGACAATCATCATTCAAGAAGAAAAGATAAGTGTGGCTATGTGGCCTTGAGCAAGGAAAGCTAAGTCTCAGTCTTCTCATCTATAAAATGGGGGTAATACTAGATGTGAAGTGTATTATAGGCAGTCTTTCAAGAAGATTTCCCTTTTCTCTGAAAAGTAGCCACCCACAGGGGACCTTCCTCTATCAGACTGGGCACCTTTTCAGATCAGATTGTCTCTCATTCAAGAGTTTAGAACAGACATAACCAGTCATATTGCTGAGGATGACTCAAAATGAGGTAGTGTAAGCTTGCAAACTTCAGGGAGAGACCTCCTGTGACATGTTTGTAAAGTAAGCATGAAAGTTGGTTGGAAAAGTAAAAGAATGAGATGGGTATGCAGAGAAATCAGGGGCTGGGGACAGAGTAACTGCCAGGGTTCCTGATGATACTCCACCTCCTAGCTCCTAGTTGATTCTTCTCTCTTTCACTTTCTCCCTAATGGATCAATTCCCATGTTTGTTTACCTCATGTTTTGGTTTGCAAAGTAACTTGTTCCTTCTAAAAAGAACAAGTTCTGAGAGCTGACTGTATTCCAACATTTAACTTCCTGAAAACATTACTATAGCCTGATTTTAAAAAAGAATAAAACTTCTCAAGATTTTTTTTTTTTTTGCTAAATGCATCACACATTTGTTTTTCTTCATTACAACCAGAAGTCTCTTCACTGAAACAAAAAAGAAAAAATGCCAAAGATATTTCTTTTTCTACATTGGCCCTTCTAAGAGAACTCTGCTACCAGCCAGAGCTCACATAGCCCCTCCCATGCAGGAATTCCAATTAAAGTAAAACATGGTCTTTTGAGTCACATGATCATCAATGTGCCTAAAAGTGACATCAAACCAACATAAAATGCCTAATTACCCAAATGTCTTGCTCAGATAACAGTCTTTACATAAGCAAAGGTTCTTTGGCAAATCATCTCGTTTAGAGAAATTAAAGTCAACTTTGAACACAGGTGATTTCTCACCCTCTTAACAGCCACTCACAGAATAATTGGAAGAGTTTCTCATCATCTGACACACCAGGTCAACATGGCACCGTTGAGCCATTTTATTTAGCTGGGAAGTTCATCTCAGTGCAAGCTCTCATTTGTGCGTTCATGTGACTGGTAAGTAGTTCCTCACTCAAGAGAGTCCTCAGGATGAGACCTCTGTCAATTTTCTCTTTGAAAAGAGTCAGGCCTGGGTGTTCGCTCTTCAAGCATAAAATCCAGATGTGCAGGTAACAATGGGAAGTGATATAAGGGCAGGCCCATTTTGTGGCTGGCTGAGGGGAAAGGGTACATCTAGAGTATATCATGACCCTGGAACATGGTAGTGTGGGGCCTTTAAGACTAGTTCAGAGAACTTCATGAATGATTTCCGGGAGTGTGGAGGAGGCGGCATGTAGCTGACTGATGAATCATTCGCCACCGCACAGATGTTAACACAAAGAGTTCTCTTCATTCTCTGCACTCATGGTGTTCTGCTGTGAGCGTCCAAGTGGACCCATTTAACAATAAACTAGCTCTTAGTTTAGAGGGTAGGAATTCATATTCACTATGCAGCTGAAGGGCTGGGCAGATTTAAGAAGGTCTAATTTTGATGCAAATCAACTTATTCTGCTGTATTTCTCACTGAGTTATTTTCTCTGGGCCCCTGTTACCCAGGGAAAGTTAATTCAATGCTGACTCCCTCTCACCTCCTAAATGTTGGTATAGCCTGGTTGAGCCTAGGGCTCAGAGTATGAGATTAAGTTTGTGAGACAAGCTTCTTTTGAGCTAGTCAGCATTTATCAAGTTTTTAAGGGCATCTAGGAAGTCCTAGTAACAATGAGGTCTATTCAGGGTGGAGGGGAAACAAAATCGGACTCTCTTTATGTGTGCATTGTCAGTGTGTAACTTCTGGTTTCAGCTACCACAAGTAAAGAGTTGAGAAGCTGTCACTCCCATCCTCACAACAAGGAAAAGGTAGACAAACTGAAAATCAATGACATTTCTTGGACCCATCAAAGAAGTGAAGTTGCAGGGCAAACTGTAGCCCCAAAATCCAGAGAGAAAAAAAAAGCTACTGGAACTGTAACTGGCAGAAATACTTAGATGGTAATTTTGATGAATTGCTGGAGGCTAAGTTGGGTCTAAATTGGGAGCTGCTATCTTAGGAGAACCCCATGATTCCATGGACTTTACCTCCAGAAACCCCACCAGGTTCTTATGAAGATCCAAGTAAGATGCCCAGGTGACTCTGGCAGGAGAAGAACTGTAATCCTTGTGCAATGAATCCAGATCCTTCCTCAAAACAAAGGCCCACATTTTGAAATCATTGTCGCAGTCAAGCTAATTAACATGCTCATTGTGCACCCTAAATATATACAATTCTTATTTGTTAATTATACCTCAGTAAAGATGGAAAGATAAATAAAATCCTATCTGAGTACATAAGGATGAAAAGCAGAGGAGTGGGGACTCCTCTCCAGGATAAAGACATTGTCAGAACTTTATCCCAGCTGGTAGAAGGTCATTCTCCCACTCCAGCCCCTCCAATCCTCCCTCCTCTACTAAGAGGGGAAAAACATAGTTATAAGGGGTCAAGGCTTCAAGAATATGGACTGGGAATTCTACAATCAAGGAAGAGAGTGGGAGCTGGGTGCATAAAGTTATGGAGAAACACTTGTGAAGGCCACAGCAGAAAGAGACAGGTGCACTAAAGGACTGAGATTTAACTGGAAGATTCTAGAACTTATGCCCTCCCCTACCACTTACTACCATGCCAACAGGACTCCAGTGTAGTGATAGTGTGTTACAGATAAAAGAGGTGTGAAACAGGGACTCTCTCGGAGGAGCATAAGCTTAAGAGGAGAGAAGAAAACAAGGACAAATTTGAAGCCTCTGGTATCTACAGCTACAGCAAACATTAAACACAAAACACTCAGATTCTTAGTCAGATTATGACAAATTCTCACCGTATAGACAAATCCTGATCTATTCATGTCAGATCCTAATATCAAGAAAAGCATGGTCTGAAGAGTCAAAGTGAGTATCAGAACCAGACTCAGATATGACACAGATGTTGGAATTATCAGTTTAAAAATGTTAAATAACTGTAATTAATGTGTTAACTCCTTATTCTCAAAAAAAAAAAAAGACAACATTCAAGAATCAAATGGAAATTAAAAACACAGCACCAGAAATAAAGAAGGCCTTTGACAAGCTCATCAGTAACCTGGATATAGACAAAGAAAAAAATCAGTAAGCTTGAAGACAGGTCAAAGAAACTTCCCAAACTGAAAAGCAAAGACAAAATTGAAAAAAAAAAAAAAAGTAGAAAACAGAGTAAGTACTGTGGGACAATTACAAAAGGTATAACATATTTGTAATTGAGTACTAAAAGGAAAAGAAAGAGAAAAAGGAACAGAAGAAGTAATTGAATCACGGCTGAGAACTTCACAAAATTAATGACAGACACCAAACTACACATAGAGGAAGCTTTGAAAACAACAGTTGATATAATTACCAAAATACACACACACACACAAGTACACACAGACACACAGGCATATCATATTCAAACGGCAGAAAATGAGAAACAAAGAGAAATCTCAAAAAAAGCAATAGAGGGAGAAAGTATCCCACTTATAAAAGAACAAATATATGAATTACAGTGGACTTCACTTCAGAAACTATGCAAGTCAGAAAAGAGTAGAATAAAAAAGTGTTGGGGGTGGAATTCTAAAATTCTATACCTAGTGAAATTATCTTTCAAAATTGAAGAGAAATAATCTTTATCAAACAAACAAAAATGGAAAGACTTTATCTTTAACAGACCTTCCCTGGAATAAATGTTAAAAGTTCCTCAGGCAGAAGGAAAATGATACAGTCAGAAACCTGAATCCACATAAAGAAAGGAAGAGCATCATAAAAGAAATAAATGAAGAGAAAATCTCTTGGTTTTTGGGTTAGTCAGTGCTCACATCTCTAGAAATACCTGAGACTGGGTAATTTATAAAGAAAAGAGGTTGAATTGGCTCACAGTTATGCAAGCAGTACAGGAAGCATGATGCTGGCATCTGCTCAGCTTCTCAGGAGGCTTCAGGAAGCTTCCAATCATGGTAGAAGGAAGAGGGGAAGCAGACAAGTCACATGGCCAGAGCAGACGCAAGAGACAGAGCAGGGAGGGGCTGTACACTTTTGAATGACCAGATCTCAGAAGAACTCACGCACTATCATGAGGACAGTCCCAAGGGTGGTGATACTAAACCATTCATGAGAAATTTACCCCCGTGATCCAATCACCTCCCACCAGGCCCCACCATCAGCACTTATGATTACATTTCAATATGAGATTTGGGTGGGGACAAATATCCAAACTGTATCAGCTTTCTCATGTTTAACTGATCTAACAGATAAGCATCCACTTAAAGTAATAATAGTAACAATGTATTTGGTGAGTGTAGCATATGGGTAAGTGAAATGAATTATAGTAACATCACAGAGACAAGAGGGAGGAAATGGGCAAACTGTCGTAAGGCACATGAAGCAGTATAGTGTTATTTGAATATGGATCCAGATTAGTTAAGATATGTATGTATATTGTAAATTCTAAGATAACCACTAAAAGCATGAAATCTGTATTGCCTACCATTTCCAATGATGAATGTTAGCACCATGAAGCAGAGAGCTCATCTTGCTCATCTCTAAGTCTCTAGTGCCAGACACATCATAAGCTTCATGAAATATGTGTTGAGTGGAATGCTAGATGGTTGGGCAGATGGGTACTTGGATGTGTGAACAAATGAACTGATGATACGTAATCCATGCTCTCATGGGAATTATGACACAGCAATCTCTAACTTTTTTTCACAGAACTCTAATACCATATGATGTTAATAGCTGTGCCACGTTGTTAAAAGTTCTTCTATGCTCAAAAAAAGTTTTTGAGAAATGCTCACTTAAGGAAATTAAACAAATGAAATTAAATTTCACTTAAGGAAATTTCTCAACTGTGAGATAATGGATGCCATGCACTTTTCCTAGAATTTAGCACAGCTGTTATTAGGCACTCAGTAAGATAATGACATGAATAAAACCATCATAGAGTAATTAACTCATATTCATTCATTCCACAGATATGCATTGAGCACCCACTATATTACAGAAACTGAACCAAGGTATAATGGGAGAAAAGTGAACAGACACTCTGCCTTCATGGAGGATAGAAGACAGACATTATTTCAATAGATTCACAAAGAAGTATAAAAATCACAATGAAGGGGAGCAGGGGAGGGAGGGGAGCATTAGGATAAATAGTTAATACATGCTGGACTTAATACCTAGGTGAGGGGTTGATAGGTGCAGCAAACCACCATGGCACATGTTTACCTATGTAACAAATCTGTGCATCCTATACATGTATCCCAGAATTTAAAATAAGATTTTTTTAAAAAAGTAATCTATAGATTCAATGCTATCCCCATCAAGCTACCATTGACCTTCTTCACCGAATTGGAAAAAACCACCTTAAACTTCATATGAAACCAAAAGAGAGCCCACATAGCCAAGTCAATACTAAGCAAAAAGAACAAAGCTGGAGGCATCATGCTACCTGACTTCAAACTATCCTACAAGGCTACTGTAATCAAAACAGCATGGTACTGGTACCAAAACAGAGATATAGACCAATGGAACAGAACATAGGCCTCAGAGGCAATGCCACACACATACAACCATCTGATCTTTTACAAACCTCACAAAAACAAGCAATGGGGAAAGGATTCCCTGTTTAACAAACAGTGTTAGGAAAACTGGCTAGCTGTGTGCAGAAAGCAGAAACTGGACCCCTTCCTGACACCTTACACTAAAATTAACTCCAGATGGATTAAAGATTTAAACATAAGATCTAACACCATAAAAACCCTAGAAGAAAACCTAGGCAAAACCATTCTGGACATAGGCATAGGCAAGGACTTCATGACTAAAATACAAAAAGCATTGGCAACAAAAGCCAAAATAGACAAATGGGACCTAATTAAACTCCAGAGCTTCTGCACAGCAAAAGAAACAATCATTAGAGTGAATCGGCAACCAACAGAATGGGAAAAACATTCTGCAATCTACCCATCTGTCTGGTTAATATCTAGAACCTACAAAGAACTAAAACAGATTTACATTTTAAAAAAAAAGCCATTCAAAAGTGGGTGAAGGACATGAACAGACACTTTACAAAAGAAGACATATATGAGGCCACCAAACATATGAAAAAATACTCATCATCACTAGTCATTAGAAAAATGCAAATCAAAACTACATTAAGATGCCATCTCATGCCAGTTAGAATGGCAATCATTAAAAAATCGGGAGACAACAGATGCTGGAGAGGATGTGGAGAAATAGGAATATTTTTACACTGTTGGTGGGAGTGTAAATTAGTTCAACCATTGTGGAAGACAGTGTGGCGCTTCCTCAAGGACCTAGAAATAGAAATTCCATTTGACCTAGCAAACTCATTACTGGGTATATATCCAAAGGATTATAAATCTTTCTATTATAAGGACACATGCACACAAATGTTCATTGCAGCACTGTTTACAATAGCAAAGACTTGCAACCAACCCAAATGCCCATTGATGATAGACTGGACAGGGAAAATGTGGCACATACACACCATGGAATACTATGCAGACATAAAAAATGATGAGTTCGTATCCTTTGTAGGGACATGGATGAACCTGGAAACCATCATTCTCAGCAAACTGACACAAGAACAGAAAATCAAACACCACATGTTCTCACTCATAGGTGGGTGTTGAACAATGAGAACACATGGACACAGGGAGGGGAGCATCACACACTGGGGTTTGTTGGGGGGAGCTAGGGGAGGGACAGCAGGGGGTGGGGAGTTGGGGAGGGATAACATGGGGAGAAATGCCAGATATAGGTGATGAGGAGGGAGGCAGCAAACCACATTGCCATGTATATACCTATGCCACAATCCTGAATGTTCTTCACATGTACCCCAGAACCTAAAACACAACAAAATATATATTCTTTAAAAAATTACAATGTAGTAGTATTTGGAGAAGACAAAATAAGGCAAACAGCCTGGTCTAGGAGGTCAAGGAAAGCTAACCAAGCAGCTGAGAACTAAAGCATGAGGAGGAATTAATATGGCAAAACAGATGGGGAAACTGCTGGGAAATGTGGCCCAGCAAAGAAAATAAGTTAAAATCCTAAGCAGGAGAGATCATGACACACACAACACGCTGAAATGAGGCTAACATGGCTGGAAGGAGGGGTTACGTGGGGAAGACAAGTCGAGCCTGAGAAGGTAAACAGGAGCCAAGGTATACAGGGCATCGAATGCCAAGGTAAGGACTTCAAAGCAGCTGGGTAACTATCAGATCTGCACTGTAAGACGATCAGTTTGGGAAGAAATTGCTGATTCTATTAGGTTGGTGCGAAAGCAGTAATTGTGGTTTTTGCCATTAAAAGTCATGGCCCCAACTGCAATTACTTTTGGACCAACCTCATAGAATTGAAACAGAGACAATACAAGTTTAGCCCAGAGCATCTTGTAGTACAGAAAGTTAGGAAGTGTTCAACACACACACACACACACACACACACACACACACACACACACACACGATGCAGGAGCCAACTGAAACACCTCCCAATGACCAAAGTTAGAATAACTTCAGCAACAAAATAAATGAAGTGGTATTAAATTACAAACCAAAATAGAAAATAAATTTCCATGAGTCCATACCAACATAAACAAATGATTGAATGAATAAACAAACAAATAAACGAATGGGAGAATAGAGAATAAAGCTGTGCAGAAGAATTCCAAATAATTTACATAGTTACTTCATCCTTGAGGAGAGCAGTATAACTCCCCTCTCTTTACATGTGAGGTAATAGTGACTTTCTTCCAAAGAGAAGTGTATGAGAAGGAAGAAAAAACAAGTAACATCACAGCAGAGAAACTTGACAAACACTACCTCAGCCAGTGATCAAGCTTCACATCAATGGTCATAAATCACGTCAGTTGGATGTACCTTCACTATTGTATGATGAGAATGGCACTCTTTGCCTCTGTGATCTTCCCCTCAAAAACTCATAGCCACAGTCTGTTCAGGAGAAACATCAGACAAATCCCAACCAAGGGACATTCTACAAAATACATAACCAGTACTTCTGGAAAATGTCAAGGTCATCCAAACAAGGAAAGTCAGAGAAACTATCACAGCTGAGGGCGGAACTGAAAGTGACTTACTAAACGTAATTGCGGTGCTCTGGATGGGATTCAGGAACGGAAAAGGGAAACCATGGGACAATTGAGGAAATTGAATAAAGCGTGGACTTTAGTTAATAATAATGTATGAATAATGGTTCATTAATTGTGAAAAACATATGATATGTTAATAATAGAGGAAACTGGGTGTGAGGTATATGGGAATACTTTGTACACCTTCGCAATGTAAATTTAAAACCATTCTAGCCTAAAAAGACACTTTTAAACAAGTTTGTTTTGACAATATTATCAAGATCCATGTGGGAAGGACTAGAGTAGGTGGGGCTGGTGGGGTTGGGACCAGTTTGGAAGCTGTTGTAGTTACGTAGGCAGAAAAAGATGGTGGCTTGGGCTGTGGTAGTGGAAATAAACTTGGGAAAAAGAACACGATGCCATTATCTAGAAGGGTATGGAGCTAGAAGAGAAGAATGCCTAGGACCAAAAGTTGAGTAACCCAAACATATAAGGATGCAGTAAATGAGATGATTCTGCAAAGAAGACAGAGAAAAAGATCCTGGCACTCAGATTTTGGCAAAGGCGATTCTCCAAAACAAAGAGCTGTTTCTCATAGGTTTTCCTTAGAAGTATGTACACGGCATTGAAAATAGAGCCACGCATATAGCATATCTTCTGAAAACTTGATTCCCAGAAGTCTTATGGTGAGAGTAATGTAACATGCTTAAATGAAAGTGAGAAATGACACATTCTGTGAGTTTCCTACAGTTACTGCAAACAACCTACCACAAACTGGGTGGCTTAGAACAGAAGTTTATTCTCTCACAGTCCTGGAGATTGGAAGTCTGAAGCCAAGGTGTGAGCAGGGCCATGTTCTCCCTGAAGGCGTCAGGGGAGAATCCTTCCTTCCGTCTTTGAGTTTCTGGTGATTGCTGGCAATTCTGGGCCTTCCTTGGCTTGTGGCCACATGACTCCAATCTCTGCCCCATCATCACACGACCTCTCCCCTGATGTCTCTTCTGTACCTTTGTATGCTATTCTCCTCTCTGTGTAGGTGTCCTAACTGTCCTCATCTTACAAGGACACTAGTCTTTCACTAGGGACCACTCTAATCCAGGACAATTTCATTGTAACTTGATTACGTCTGCACGATGTTATTTCCAAGTAAGACCACGTGCACATGGGCCAGGGATTAGAACTTGGATATATTGTTTTGGGGAACACAATCCAGCCCACAACAGATTCCACGGCTAGGGCAGGGAAAGATGAACCTGGAACATCTTTTGGTGGCAGATAGTAACAACATGTTCAAAAAGCAATGCAAGTATGTCAGAAGAACACAGGAGCCATTTGAAGGAGCCATTTGGCCAATGACCAATTCCAGAACAATTTGAGCCAAAAAATAAATAATTATAGCAATGGATTATAACCCAGAATAAATATCCATAAATCCATACTAATATAAAGAATTGAAGAAACAAATAAATAATGGGGAAAATGCAGCTTTTTCTTACAGGAGAATTCTAATTAACAATTGTAGAAGGAATGATGGAAATATTAAATCACCTGACATCTCCTCATATTTCTGGTATATACCAAATACAAAATTAATGATTGACAAATACCAGAGTAATGATTTTTACAAACATGAATCCTCAGAAGATACTAAAATTAGTGGGAAAACTAGTATGAAGAGAAGAGATATTAGAAAAAGCTCAGCCAAGCACAGGGGTGTACACCTGAATCCCAGCACTTTGGGAGGCCAAGGCAGGTGAATCACTGAGCTCAAAAGTTCAAGACCAGCCTGAGCAACATAATGAAACCCCATCTCTACAAGAAATACAAAATATAGCCAGGTATGGTGGCACACACCTGTAGCCCCAGCTACTTGGGAGGCTGAGGTGGGAGGATTGCTTGAGCCTGGGAGACAGAGGTTGCGGTGAGCCAAGATATCCCTACTGCCCTCCAGCCTGGGCAACAGAGCAAGACCCTGTCTCAAAGAAAATAAAAGTTTCAAAATACCTCCCCATTAGATACCTATTAACTACAAAGAGAAAAAAATAGTAACTTTACGGGAGAGACACTTAGCAGACACTACCTTCACCAAGTGACCAAAGTTAACATCACCAGTAATGAGCCATATTGGCTTCATGTAACTCCTGATGTCAAGCACTGGAAATGGGGCCCAACAGCACTTCCATGGCATTCTTATTAAAAACACATCACCTAAATCTATCCATAAAGAAAGAAATCATAAAACCCAAATAGAGGGGCCTTCTATAAAGGAACTGAGCAGTACTCCTGACACTTTTGAAAATGTTCAAGGTCATAAACAACAAAGACTGAGGAAGTGTTCCAGATTAGAGTAGAGTAAGGAGCTGTGACAACAAAACACAAAGCAGGCTTCTGAACTGAATCCTAGGGCACAATAAAGAGGATTAGTAGGCTGGGTGCGGTGGCTCATGCCTGTAGCCCCAGCACTTTGGGAGGGGTTAATCCAAGCACTTTGGGAAGGATTACAGCACGAGGCAGGTGGATCATCTGAGGTCAGGAGTTTGAGACCAGCCTGACCAACATGGTGAAACCCCATCTCTACTAAAAGTACAAAAATTAGCCAGACTTGGTGGTGTGTGCCTGCAATCCCAGCTACTCAGCAGGCTGAGGCAGGAGAATTGCTTAGACTCTGGAGGCAGAGGTTGCAGTGAGCCAAGATCATGCCATTGCATTCCAGCCTGGGCGACAAGAGCGGAAACTCCATCTCAAAAGAAAAAAAAAAGCATTAGTGAGACAAAGGGCAAATGTTGAAAATGATCTGTAGATTAGATAATAGTATTGTATCTGTTAATTTCCCAGTTTCCCTAATGACATTCTGGTTATGTACTATGGAAAAGCTAGGTGAGGGTACCACTTTTGCAACTCTTTTGTAAATCTAAGTTTATTTCAAAATAAAAAATTAAGAATGAGAAACAAGAGAACAGCTTTGAAAGTCATTTTAGAAGGGAAATCAACAGGACCCGGTAATAGATGAGCATTGGTGAGGGACAGAGACGTCATGGAAGATTTCTCTCCAGATTTCTCCCTTACATAACAAAATGAAAGTAAAATTATTCCCTGAGAATAAAAGCACTGAGAGGACCATTTTGGGGAAGAATATCAGGGGTGAATTGGGGACAAGCTGAAATTGAAGTGTCTTTGAAAGATCTAAAAGGAAATATCAAGTATGCAGTTGGACATATGAGTGTGGTGCTTGGGAACTAGGAATCTGTGGGTGAAAAATTGCAAATTGTGCATATTGAAGCCATGAACACATATACAACTGCCTAGAGAAAAGGGTATAGGCCCAAGAGTTTGGTTACTCCACATCTAATGATAGAGTAAAGGAGATAAGAAGTGTTCAAGAGTGCCAAACTATGCAGAGAAACCAAGTAAGCTTAGAATCAAAATATCCCCATTGATTTTGTAACAGAGGTCACTGGGAACTATTGAGAATGTTTTGTTTATAAAGCACTTTCATATCAACAATATTACATGACCCTCACCATAATACTTCTGGGAACTGAATTTTCAGAGGGTATCCTATGTGTGTGGTTCTGTTTTCAATGGTTCATACATACCTCTAAGGAAAATCTATTGGATTATGTTACACTGTATGATTGTCTTCATTTTCAGATGAGGTCACTATTGTAGGCTGCATCTAAGGTGGCCCCCATCACCCCCACCTCTAACATTCATGCCTTTGCATACTCCCATCCCTTCCTTTCTAACCAATAGAATATGGCAAAGGCTGTCACTTTCATGATTAGGTAACGAAAGGTTCTGACTTCGGTCTTTCTAGCAGATCCTATCTATTATTGCCTTCTTGGCTTGTATGCTTTGACGAGGCAACATGTGTGTTGAGGCAACACACGATGAGGCAACATGTGTGTCAGATAGGCCCACATGGCAAGAAACTGAGGGCTGCCCCTAAACAACAGTGTACAAGAAACTCAGACCTGTGAACGAGCATGTGAGCTTGGATACGCATCCTTCCCCAGTTGAGCCTAGAGATGACTGCATCCTACCCAACTTCTTAACTGCAGCCTATAAGAGACTCTGTAGCAAAGGACTTGCCTGAATTCATGACCCAAGGAAACGGTGAGATTATAAATACTATTGTTTCAAGCCTCTGAGTGTTGTGCTAATGTGCTGCACTGCAATAGATGACAAATGCAAGTCATGAAGGCTCTGAGAGGTTAAGGCTTCTGTGCTGCATATTCTCACTTGATCCCTCCAGAGTCAATCTCCAGTACCTCTATTTGCCCTGGAAGTGAATTCTATAGGCTACTGAAACAGCCTTCTTGTGCTCCAGCTTCTGGTTTGGCCAATGGGTGGCACGAGGAGAAAGTCAGGGAACACAAAGAAGCAGAGTCAGCATATCTCAGCTCTGCCTGCTGGGATGCAGTTTGACTCTGACTGCACTTCTCTACCCAAGGCCATAGCTCCTAGCAATCGGTCCCTTTCTTATAACCTCAGGTCTCTCTGGGTTCCAGGATTCTCTCTCATTCACATTCACCCTCTTTCTCTTTTCTGTCTTCTCTCTTCTCTTCTCTTCCCTCTTCTGTTCTCTTCCTCTCTTCCTCTCTCTCTCTCTCTCCCTCCCATGACATTCTGGTTATGCACTATGGAAAAGCTGGGTGAGGGTACCACTTCTGCAACTCTTTTATAAATCTAAGATTATTTCAAAATAAAAAATTGTTACTATGGCATAGACTAAGGAGACATGACAACACATACTATGGAGACGTCCTCCATGTAAGGACCCAGTAAATCATCACTACAACTCCATCAGCAAAATAGCTCATTTTGCTAAACCAACTAGACTCAACCTCCCTCCCTCTCTCTCTCTCTCCCACTCACCCTCTCAGGCCTAGAGGCATAAACTGCCTCCTGCTGTTGCTGGCCCTGGGGCGCTTCCCCAGTCCCAGCTTATATTAAAAGTAATGGCAAAACTCACAATTACTTTTGCATCAGCTTAATATTCCTTAATTCTGCCCACATCTTTATAAACAATTCTTACTGTTGACCTCTTTTATGTATCCCCTTTGAGTGTTCCGTCTGACTCCAGCCAGTGTGCTAACAGACACGATTCTGGGACATTAAGTTTCAGGACCTCGAAATTACTTATTTTAATGGAGCAATTAATTACTCCTCCTCTCAGATAGCATAAGCACAGAGATTAGAGATGTTCATTCTGACCTCACATGGTCAGAATGAACAGCTCAGGTCAAACCAGAGCCAGCGGCCAGCTCTGCTGCTTACAAACCCTTTGGAAAGTGACTGAATCTCTTTGAGTCTCGATTTCTTCATCTGCAAAGTGAGGACGATACCAGACATAACATAAAATTGCAGTGATAGGGCTGGGCATGGTGACTCATGCCTGTAATCCCAACACTTTGGGAGGCCGAGGCAGGCAGGTCATTTGAGGTCAGAAGTTTGAGACCAGCCTGGCCAACAAGGCAAAACGCTGTCTCTACTAAAAATACAAAAATTAACTTTAGAGGCCAAGGTGGGCGGATCACCTGAGGTCAGGAGTTCAAGACCAGCCTGACCAACATGGTGAAACCCCGTCTTTAAAAAATAAATAAATAAAAACAAAAATTAGTGCTTATAATTCTAGCTACTCGGGAGGCTGAGACATGAGAATCGGAAGGCAGAGGTTGTAGTGAGCCGAGATCATGCCACTGCACTCCAGCCTGGGCAACCGAGTGAGACTACATCTCAAAAAAACAAATAAATAAAGTTTTGATGCTAATAAATTGATGTAAGACGCCTGGTACATAGTAAGGACCCAGTAAATCATCACCACTACAACTCCATCAGCAAAATAGCTCATTTTGCTAAACCAACTAGACTTAAAATGCTATTTTGTATCGACAGCAGCCCTGGGTGTTATGGTAATCATTAGTTTAGTAGGCAAACACACAGAGGGCGCCAGAACCATGCACAGAGATATCACTTAACCCATTTCTCATGCAACAAAGCCCTGCAGAGCCACTGTCGTGAGCATTGCTCACCAATATTGTGTTCGACTTTTTGGTTCAAAGGAATCACTTGGCTCATTCAACTATTGCCATTGTCAGCCCCTCCGTGGCATTCGGAGAGTGGAACTGGCCATGGCGTCTTGTCACATCACATTTTCTCCTCCCGAGGTCATACATTGCCCAGGCAAGTCTTTGAATATGCAAAAGCACAAGGGAGGGCAGGAAGAAAATGGGGATCTGCACATGGTGACTTCACCAGAAGCGCACTTTGACTCCCAGCTGTGGTTCATAGAAAGGGTAACATTGTATGCCACGTTTATGACTGTTCCAACTATGTTTTAATGAGTCCCTGCATGCTGACAGGAGGGCCACTTAAACAGGAGTAATTGGATCACCATGGTTTCCAGAGGACAGGGGACAGGCTGCAACGTCTGAATCGTTGGCAGAAAAGCAGCTGATGGACCCAATTCAAAGTCAATGGGAGGTGATAATGGGCTGGAAACAGGACCAGTAGCCAGAGCCTACCCAGATGGATGGCATAACTCATCCCAGAGTGCAGCTCGGCCTGGCGGTCACTGCCCCTGCTGCAGTGAGGTAGGCTGGAGTGAGACTTCCCCAGCAGCGATCTTTTGTGCTCCACCTTCATGATTTTATATACATATATATATATATAATTGCATTTTAGGTTCAGGCTACACGTAAAGAACATGCATGATTGTTGCATAGGTACATACATGGCAATGTGGTTTGCTGCCTCCATCCCCATCACCCATATCTGGCATTTTTCCCCACGTTATCCCTCTCCAACTCCCTACCCCCCATTGTCCCTTCCCTAGTGCCCCCCCAACAGACCTAGGTGTGTGATTCTCCCCTCCCTGTGTCCATGTGTTCTCATTGTTCAACACCCGCCTATGAGTGAGAACATGCAGTGCTTGATTCTCTGTTCCTGTGTCAGTTTGCTGAGAATGATGGTTTCCAGGTTCATCCGTGTCCCTACAAAGGACAGGAACTCATCGTTTTTTATGGCTGCATAGTATTCCATGGTGTATATGGGCCACATTTTCCCTTATCACTCACATCCTGCTCTTCTATTATTTACTTAATTTTCTTTATTTATGTCCACTCAATATCTTATGTAACATATTTTAATCGCAGTTATATTACAACCACCGATGGAAAACCAGCATCATTTGCCATTGACAGAAAGCAACAATTAAAATAAATACAACAACAAGTACTGTTGCTAGACCCCGGCTGGACAGGATTACTGCCTGTGGAATGGTCTAAGCCTGAACTTACTGTCTTGATAAAAATTGTTTGCAAGTCTTTAAGCACCAAGTGAGATGTTTTTTCCTGTGATCAGAAACATTAAAAGAGAATGGATCACAGAGTAACTTTCTGACTGTTATTAAGTCTTATTTTATGGTAAAAATCACCTTGTAATGTGTCTGTAGGCCTCTTGTCAAGTAAGCCATGGCTACCCATCTGGAATACAGCGTGGTCTCTCCACTGCTGAAGGCTGGACCTAAGAAGTAATAACCACAGTCATGGTTTGTGGAGCTGATGCACATTAAAGAAATAACTATTGCAACTGATTTTTTCCAAGTGCACCTGCCACCATCTCATTTGCTCCCCAGATGCCACCATTTGGGAAATGGCAGGATAGACTAGGCGTCAAGCCCCACTATCAAGAGCACATGGAATTCTGCATCTTGTTGGATAGAACAAGCATGTCCCAGTGAAAGAATTCCATTCCTACTGTTGCTGGCCGGGAGTTCCAAGGAAACTCTTCATAACCAGAACAGTGTTGGAGACACATCTGACCTCCAAAGACGCTGGAGGTTAAGTCTTCACTATGTGCCAGCTATGGTCCTATGTGCTGAAGACACAGAGAATAAAATGTGCAAATCCTCTACTCTCACAGTTTATAGTGTGGTTGAAGGAGACAGACAGTAAGCAAAGACATGCCATAGCAGGTGATCACGGATGCCATGAGAAACAGGACAAAGAGTGATGATATGAAATGGCCACATACACAGGAATCCCAGGAGGGCCTGCAGATAGAGTGGATGCTTGGGAAAGGCCTGCATAAAATGAAAGAGCAAGCCCATTCATCTGTCAGGGGAGAAAAATACGCCAAACAGCAGAATCAATGATGGCAAAGGCCATCAGCAAGAGCCTAATCAGCACATCTGAGGAGCAGCAGGGAAGACGGTTTGGCCAGAGGTGAGTGAAAGGCCAGGTGATAGGAGACATGGTCAGCAGGCAGCTAGGAGATGGAGGGTGGGGGGTGAGGACGTTGGCAGTGACTTTGAAGTAGAGGATCAGCCCTGGACAAGCTTAAACAGGGGAGCCAACTTTGTCTAACTTACATAGTAAAAACACCACCCTGGCTGGTGGGCAGAGAATGGACTGTAGGGAGCCAGGGCAGAGGCTAGAAGACCGGTTAGGATTCCACCACTGAACCATTTTGTTCATTCCAACCATTTTGTCTGAACAAAATGGTTCAGACAGGACAGGATAGTGTCTTGATGCAGGGATGTAGCAGTGGAGGTGACGAGAAGTGGTCTCATTCTGAAGATATCATTGACAGGGTTTATGGAGGAATTGGAAATGGAATTTAAAAGAGATATGAAATCAAAGATGACCACGACCAATGCAAAAATGGAGTTTCATGTAGGGAGATGGAGGAACTTAAGTGAGGGGAACCAAAAATTGAGTAATGGGCATGTTAAATGAGAGATCCTTAAAAGACACACAGTGGAGATATCTACTGAGCAGCTAGATATTAATAGTGACAATAATAATATATTCTTGAAAGCCCCTTCTCTGAATCTTGGGGTGCATTGCTAGTCTGTCTTCAGGTCTCTCCCACCCATCACACCCTCACCTTGAATTTGGGTTAGAGACTCCTCTCTGTTTACACAGCCTGCAATATTTCCCCGATAATAGCATTTGGCATATCTTATTATAGTCGTCTTTTTGGTTCCTCTTTCTCCAACATTATAAGTTCTATGACAGCAACAAACTTTTGTATATTCAACACACAACATAAGCCAAATCAGAATTTTAGGGGCTTCTCAACAATATCTCTGTCTTCACAACAACCTTGTGAGACAGATAAAGATCTTTCTGTGAAAGAGAAAACTGAGACTCAAAGAGGTTAAGTAACTTGCCCAAGGTCACCCAGCTTGTAGGTGAAAAGGCTGAGACTTGGACTTGGGTCCCAGATGATCCAAAATCCATATCCTTCTCTACCCCCATGACCTACTGCCTTTCCTGTCTACTACAGGGAGACAGAATTTACATGTTAGCACAGAATTTCCTTACAGTGAAACCCCCTACTATGGTCTGAATGTTTATGTACACCCAAAATGCATGTGTTAAAATCTGAATCCCCAAGATGATGGTATTGAGAGATGAGGCCTTTGAGAGATGATTAGGTCACAAGGGT
This sequence comes from Plecturocebus donacophilus, assembly GCA_004027715.1. Lineage (NCBI taxonomy): Eukaryota > Metazoa > Chordata > Mammalia > Primates > Pitheciidae > Plecturocebus > Plecturocebus donacophilus. The sequence continues at coordinate 19,319 of PVKP010016482.1, forward strand.
GGAGCCATCATAAATGGGATTGGTGCCCTTAGAGTCTCTACAGAGTTGTCTTGCTCTTCCATCCACCATATGAAGACACAGAGAGCAGGCACCATCTATGAACCAGAAGGCCAGCCCCTCAGCAGACACTGAATGTGCAGATACCTTGATCTTGGGCTTCTGAGCCTCCAGAACCATGAGAAATAAATTTCTGTTGTCTATAAGCCACCTAGTTTATGGTATACTTGTTATAGCAGCTTGTACAGACTAAGATACCCATGAAAGAGTTGTTATTTCTACCCCCTTAACTCTCACAGACTCCTTTGGAATGTCTCTTTGGCCCAGACTGGACTACTTTATCCTAACTCCATAAACATGAAGGAAATTTAAGGGATAAATACTCAGGACATAATATAATGAGCCAGCTTTCCCTCTGGAACCCAAAGTACTTTCCCCACAACCCAGAATTTTTTTTGAGATGGAGTTTCACTCTTGTTGCCCAAGCTGGAGTGCAATGGTGTGATATTGGCTCACTGCAACCTCTGCCTCCTGGGTTCAAGTGATTCTCCTGCCTCAGCCTCCCAAGTAGCTAGGATTACAGGCACCTGCCACTGCGCCTTGCTAATTTTTGTACTTTTAGTAGAGACGGGATTTCACCGTCTTAGCCAGGCTGGTCTCGAATTCCTCACCTCATGATCTGCCCACCTCGGCCATCCAAAGTGCTGGAATTACAGGCATGAGCCACCAGGCCCAGCTTTTCAACCCAGAATTTGAGATATCATGGATGAAGGAAACAGACAATCCAGGTTTGAGCAGTAAGAGGTTCCGTGTACTGAGTGACTTTGGACAAGTGGTTTAACCTCTCTGAGCCTCAGTTTCCCCTACCTGTAATAAGAATATTAATGAAGTTAACCTCACAAGTGATGAAAATTTTGTGAAGGTAATATATATAAAGGAATGTACAGGGCCTGGACCAGAGCAGATGCTCAAAAACAGTAGCTACTTTTACTGTTAGGTTCTTTGATGGGTGGTGACAAGATTTTCATGCTGTATTCAGAATGGCAAAAGAAAACCTTGACTGCTCCCCAGAGCAGCTTGGAATCCCGACTGATATACTTCCCCTGCAGGATGACAGTCTAAGCAAGGTCTGATTAACTTTGCCAAAGATATTTCTAATTTAAACTGAGTTCTGTTGGACAGCTCAGCTTGTCAGAGGAGAAGAGCGCAACTACCATTGACCTTTTCAAACAAAGTTAATTGCTAGGGTTTTAAGGTTACAGAGCTGAAATTTTGCCATATATTGATCCAGAGGTGAAAATTTCACTCCTAATTTCTAATTTCCTCTTGAGGAGAAAGTAGGAATTTGCCTTGATACCTCCCATCTTCTCTGAGAGAAACATAAATATTCAGAAAGTTTCTGGGACCAAATCAACAGCGCCAATTATGCAGTGCCATTTCTCAAGTGAAGAATTTAACCAAACTACTTAATTTTTCATTTATTTAATATTCATTAAGCACTTCCAGTGGGCCAGGCAAGCAGTGCCATTTCTCAAGTGAAGAATTTAACCAAACTACTTAATTTTTCATTTATTTAATATTCATTAAGCACTTCCAGTGGGCCAGGCAATGTGGTAGGCTCTGCAGACACAATGATGTGCTAAATTTTACAGTGAAAGAGATAGATCTGAATCAAATACTTAGACAAGCAAACTAAACATACTGTATTTATATTGAGTAAGTGCCATGGTGGCTGGAGCAGGGCATTTGGGAGTGGTCTTCTCACAGGTGCAGGCAGTAAGTGGGTGCTTTGTCTGCAGGGGATTTAGAAGTCAGTCTTCTTATCTTCCTGAGTTAGAGCACTTTCTCCAACCTTCCTCTTAGAGTCTCCATGGGATGAGAGAGTACAAGAGGGAAATCAAGATTGCAAAAGCAATCAGGTCACTGAGCAAGGCTTCCAGGAAGATGTTCACCTGGAGCTGAGATGGGAAGGCGAGCAGTAGTTAACCAGGCCAAAGAGAGAGGACAATGTGTCCCAAAGAGAGAGCATGTGTGTGCAATGACTCTGTGCCCATGAAGAGCACGAGGTATCAGAGCAGGGACCAGACAGGTGACATGCATGAAAGGAGTGGGCCAGGTGAGGACTAGGAAATAAGAAAGTATATCCCAGGGAAAAAAGGAGCAATAACTACTCAGCTGCAGCTGATCTTCTTTCAAGAAAAGACAGAATTCCAGATTTTTATGTAAAATATGCCAGATTTTTCAAATGATTGACAATCAATTTAAAAATTAGAGCATTAAAAAAAAAACAGCAAAGCATATCTGTTGGCTAAATTAAGCTTGCAACTTGAGCTACTGAAGAGGTGGGTACCAAGGAAGAAGGAGTAAGATGAAAATGAACCATCTTCATGGTGAGAATTAAATATGGCTCCTTTCTCTGCATCCATGGAACATGCATCCAGTCCTCTTGTGAGCTTATTTTTATTGTTTGATGGTTTGTACTAGGCTTGAATTCATCTCCCTCCCCGAGGACTCTGTAAACTATTCCAGAGCAGGGATGGCTATCATCACTTTCTCATTCACTCTGTTGCTGGATATAACACTGGGCACTCGGTGAGTGTTCGGCAAGCAGTTCTTTGGTAGAATTTGTCAGCCAGACATCCCATATCATTGCATATTATTTTCCAGCCTCTTTAGTGCACCCAGATGGTTCAAAGCTTACTCTGAGAATACCTTCCATTTACTGAGCACGTGCCATCAGCGGGCACCATGCTGACCACTTCACATGCATCATCTCAATTTATCCTCCCAACTCTCTCTGAGATCTGAACTATTCTTCTGCCTGTTTAACAACTAAAGGGGTAAAGTTTGGAGAGATTAAGTAATTTTCTAAAAGTCACACACTAGTCAGTAGTAAAGCTAGGAACTGACTGAAAGTCATACATACTACAAAGAGCAAAGTTTTAACCATTATACTCCATCAAGATACAGCCAAAGGAGTAACATCAGAAGTCTTTTGGTGTTAAAGATATTAGATCTTGAGAGATCATTAAAAGCTCTATTTAGAAATGCCTGCCATCTTTGTTTGGAGAAACTGCTGTGAGTACAATTTGTTTAGCAGCTTTCCCTGGACAGCTATTGTTCACGCACAGACCTGTTTCTACCTTACCTTCATGGATGCTAACAGGAGAGAAGCTTGGTCTGTTGCCTGTCATCTCACCGATACCTAAAACAAACACACCACTAAGCCACCAAGGAAACGGAATTATCCAACTCCCTTATTCTAGCTTTTTCATTTGTAAAACGTATCCTGTATTCTAAAACCTAGGAAGATGTCCATGATACAGGGTTAGGGGAAGAAAGCAGGTTGCAGAATCTTATGTAACACAATCCCACTTAAGAATAATAAAAATCATAATGAATAATGTAAATTTTACTTAAATGTATGTAATTTAAATGATTCTATGTGCACGGGGAAGCATCTGTGAGGAAATTCACCAAACTGATAACAGTTTGAGTGGCAGCCTGAGAGATGGCAAAGGTTAGATTGTGTGCTTTTCAGTTCTATATTGTTGAATACCTTACTAAAATCTTATGTTACTTTGTATTTGGAGATAGTAAGTCCAAAAGGAAGTCTACCATGCTTTGGAGTTTCTTCAAAGTACTTCCCCTCTTGGGCCAGCCTGTCTGCCCCTAGACATTTACCCTGTGTGGGTAAGCAGCCTACCCTTGCTCCAACACAAGCAAGGGATGCTTCCTCTCTCACTGCAGACACTGGAGCTGAACTCCCATCAAGCCTTCAGTGTTCTAACATGGATAAAAGATGGGCATGCTCACGCATTAGATTTTGTCAATAATAACCACAACAGCAGCAACTACAGCCACCATTTATTGAGCACTTTCTCTTCGACACTCAGCTAAGACTTTTACATATTAAACCATTTAGTTCTCACACACACAAAAAAAAAACTGTGGAGACGCTTCTGTTGTTATCCTCTTCTATTCTGAGAAGGGAACTGAGGCTCACAGAGATTAAGCAATGTGTGTAACATCACGATACTGAGTGGCATATGCAGGATTCAAGACAAAGCCTATGCCTACCCATCCAGCTACCAACCCTAGATATTTATGAGAATACATCTTGAAGAATGGGTGCTACTGTATACCATCATTATCATCATCATCTTCATCATCATCCTTATCCTCAGGGAAACATGCTCTGGGTGCCAGGTATGTGCTAAATGCATTAGTCAATAATTTGCTCAACTCCATCCTTCTGCAAGATGGGCAGCATTACATTACTTATGAATAAAGAAATTGAAATTAAGATAGATCAAGTCATAAAGCCACACACCCACAGCCACCTAATCCTGAACAAAGTCAATAAAAGCTAGCAATGCGGAAAGGACTCCCTATTTAATAAACAGTGCCGGAATAGCTGGATAACCATATGCAGAACAATACAACTGAACTCTTACCTTTCACCATACACAAATATTAACTCAAGATGGATTAAATATTTAAATTTCAGACCTCAAACTATAATAATCCTAGAAGAAACCCTAGGAAATACTATTCTGGACATGGGCCTTGGGAAAGACTTTATGATTAGGTCCTCAAAAGCAATTGCAACAAAAACAAATTTCACAAGTGAGACCTAATTAAACCAAAGAACTTCTGCACAGGAAAATAAACTATCAACAGAGTAAATAGAAAACCTACAGAATAGGAGAAAAATATTCACAAACTATGCATTTGACAAAGGTCTAATATCCAGAATTTATAAGAAATTTAAACAACCGAAGAAGCAAGAAACAAATAACCCCATTTAAAAATGGGCAAAAGACATGAACGGACACTTCTCCAAAGAAGACATGCAAGTGACCAACAAACATTTTTTCAATGCTCGTCATCACTAAACATCAGAGAAATGCAAATCAAAACCACAATGACGTACCATCTCACATCAGTCAAAATGGCTATTATTAAAAAGTCAAAAAAACAACAGATGTTGCCAAGGCTGCACAGAAAAGGGGATGCTTATAAACTGTCGGTGGGAATGTAAATTAGTTTAGCCACTGTGAAAAGTAGTTTGGAGATTTCTCAAGAACTTAAAACAGAAATACTATTTGACCCAGGAATCCCATTACTAGGTATATATCCAAAGGAAAACAAATTGTTCTACCAAAAAGACACATACACTCACATGTTCATCACAGCACTATTCATGAGAGCAAAGGCATAGAATCAACCTAGGTGCCCATCAATGGTGGATTGGATAAAGAAAACACAGTACATATACACCATGGAATACTACATAGCCATAAAAAGGAACAAAATCATGTTCTATGCAGCAACAGGAGTGCAGCTGGAGGCCATTATCCTAAGGAAATTTTAACGCAGGAACAAAAAATGAAATACCACATGTTCTTACTTATAAGTGGGAGCTAAACATCAGGTCCTCAACAATAGACACTGGGGACTAGTAGAGGGGGCAGAGAAGGGCAATAAGCATTGAAAAACTAACTATTGGGTACTACGCTCAGTCCCTGGGTTATGGGATTATTTGCATTTCATACCTCAGCATCACACAGTATACCCAGGTAATAAACATGTACATGTACCCCCTGAATCTAAAAGTTGGAAAAAAATAATAAAAAATTTAAAAAGTTTAATAGAAAAAAAAAAGAAAGAAATCAAGTCAATGGCATATCAAAGATTATCCACAAACTACAAAATAATCAATACCCACACTGAATGTACAAACTTAGTGTTATCAGAACAAAGGTAACTTACCATTTGATTTTTCTTTAAGTTAGTCTCAAGATTACTCCAGCGTACCTTAACAATTTACTATTTTCTGCTCTATAGTTTAAACTGCCATAGTGATCCAGTTCTCTCTTCTATTATTATTATTCTATTTCAGATTGAGTCAAAAGAAGGCTGGAATATTTGTACAGCAGAGAAATGTCCTTATCTTTCACAATGGTGAGGAAAGAAATTTAAAACATCCCTTAACATCTGCCATCCTGACTATATGAATGTCAGTGGAAACACAAATCATTATGAGATCTATAAATACAATAGCAGGTTCTACAATAGTGTCAATGCATCAAATACGTCCAATGCCAAAATCTGAACTGGCACATAGAGCTGATATGCTAAACGACCTACTGTTTCCCCATTTCCTCAGTTAATCTCAGGGAATCACTTCATCTGTAAATCAAAAATTTGTATATGTTATAAAGCCATAATGTTTTTAAGTTGAAAAGGATATTGGAGGTCATCCAGTCTCATCCAGACCCAGAGATGTCAATGGCTTTCCCATCACTGAATGAACTCCAAAGACACCAGCAGCAACTAGATTCTAAAAGGGGTGCTAATGCCTGGGAACAGTGACTCATACCTGCAATCTCAGCACATGGGGAGACAGAGGTTGAAGGACCAAGATAGGGTTTGGCTATATCCCCACCCAAATCTCACCTTGAATTGTAGCTCCCGTAATTCTCCTGTGTTGTGCAAGGAACCTGGTGGGAAATAATTGAATCACGGAGGCAGTTTCCCCCATACTGTTCTCCAGGTACTGAGTAAGTCTCACAAGACCTCATGATTTTATAAGGGGTTTCCCCTTTCGCTTAGGTCTCATTCTCCTCTCGTCTGCCACCATGTGAGACGTGCCTGTCGCCTTCTGCCGTGATTGTGAGGCCTTCCCAGCCACATAGAACTTTTGAGTCCATTAAAGCTCTTTTTGTTCTTTACCAATCACTCAGTCTCAGGTATGTCTTTATCAGCAGTGTGAAAATGGACTAATACAGACCATTTGAGGTCAGGAGTTTGAGACCAGCCTGGGCAACATAGCAAGACCTCTGTCTCTAAAAAAAATAATTAAAAAAAAAATTAGCCAGGCATGATAGCACAGGTCTGTAGTCCCAGCGACTCAGGAGGATGAAATGGATCACTTGAACCCAGGAGTTAGAGGTGATATGAACTATGATCACACCACTGCACTCCAGCCTGGGTGACAGAGCAAAACTCTAACAAAAAAATTTTTTTCTTGAAAGGTGCTGGACAGGAGGCTTACAGGGGAAAATAGCAGTCATGCTCGGCTCTCTGAACAGCATCTTAATCCAGTTCCAGAATGTCTTCATATGCCACTCCATGACTGGGAGATGGAACAGAAGGAACTTAGCCAGGTTACCCCTCCTACCTCTCATTCAGAAGATAAATTAGCTGTAGGACAGGACAACGCAGGGTTGGGGGTGCTAGAAGGTTTGAGTAGCACCTGAGGTCACATAACCAATGATCTTATAAAAATGACATAAGTAAGAATCTAAGATATATTAGTACTTTACACAAAAGAGGTAGAAAACAGCTAAGTAAACCAAAAAAATAGATGAATATGTAGATATAACCAGAGGCTTATGTGGTCTTGTTGGACATGCTGTGTTTCTGTATATTAACAATCATAATAATTACAGTACAATAAAACATACATAACCAATAAGAATTCAAGTCTCTTTCTCATGAATCTTGATAAAACATATGATATGATTCATATATATCCGAACATCTTTAAGAAATGCTCTGTACCCAGTTCTCCCACTCATTGTTCTCCAAATGGAAATTAGCTGTTCCTTGATTCATACCACTCCTGAAATCTTTCCTGGAAACCCAGCCTATGTGGCTTTCTTCTGACCTTCTCCCCTCTATACTTGGCCCCATTTTTTGCTTATTTTTTCATTTGTTTCGTTGGAAAATTCCCTTGGGCCTGACAGCTTCACTTTTGTTTTCCTTTGCCCATTACTCAGATTCTGCTTGACAAAGGAAGGTTGAGGGCTGATACCACATGAAAAATTCATTTTTAGAAGGCAAGGAAAAGGGAAAGACTGAAAAAATATATAAATTAATCTTGTTCATCCCATTTAAATACAAATGTATGTGGATTTGCAAGATTTATTTCTGTATGTAGATGGAGAAACTTGTTATTGTTTTTTGATCATAGCAGCTTGTGACAAAAGCTGTCTGTTTATACCAACAGAATGCCAAGCACCAGCACAGACATCACGGCATCTAAGAACTCGATCATTGAGAAGCAAGTAACTGCAATCAGGTGGGAAAGCTCAGATCAGCCTCTTAGAGTTCCGATAGGAATTTTTTAAATCTGCAGCATTATTAGTAGACACTCTAAAAGCCCTTCCTGTATTCAGTAGTGCTGAGGAAGGAATAAAGCTGGATCCTTCCACGGCTCCAAGAGTAGGTTATTGCTTTTTAAAAACAATTATTGGGTTGTTTGGCGTTTGATTTAATTAATGGCAAAAGGGTTTTATCTCATTTTTCATTATTAAATCCAATTTTTATTCCTTTAATTGAAATGTGCATCAAATGTCCTTTACTCCATCTCTGTTAATGAGACTAAACAGAGACATATGGCTTCATCTAAGCACACCCAACTAACTATTCTTCTGTGCTAATTCCTACTGATGGAATTTTAGGAAATGCCTCTATTTACCTCACACTTTGCTGCTGAGAAGATGAGGTGGGAAGGCATGTTTGGAGGAGGTGGAAAAAGAAAAAGACAGCGAATTATTATTATTCAGTGTGTTCGTTTGATACCCTGAGAAATCAAATAGGAAATCAGTAGTCACCATAAGCCTTTCAAATGTACTTTTCTTTTGTCAACTGAGGATGTTACTTCTGTTTCAAAATCCTGGTACCTACAAAACCCAATATTGCATGATGCCCCATCTCCACTATTACAAGATTTAATATGAGGAGAACGCAAACTGCTTTTCCACAATCTCCCTCTCAATGTTAAAAATGGCTTTTACATTCAAATCTATTTGATAGAAAACATTTTAAAAGCTTGTCATTGTCCACTGCAAATACCTGCTAGGACACTCTGGTGTGTTCCACCATTATTAAAACAGAAACCAAAAATAAATAAATAAATAAAGTAAAACAAACAAACAAAAAAGGCCCATCTGGGGCCTGGGTAATGCAATGATTAGGAAATCATATCTGTTTGGGTAGAAGATTAGAATCAAGGAATGCAACCATTTTCATCATCAGTATAACTCTTTGTAACCAATTTCAGAGATGGCCCCAAATGGATGGAACTGCTCTTTTGTTACCCACATTGATAAATGTGCATCAATTTTTCATTTTGAAGCGTTATTTCCTTTTGCAATTTGCCAAGTGCCTTTTCACACCCTATGTGAAGACTGTCCCATGAACAAAGCTCCTTCGGGGAGACAAGTTAATTATCTGACTGCCACTCTGATTGTTGGCTGCTGGAAATAAAATTCTTTACCAGCCCTGATGGTGACACACCAACACTGCTGGTGGACAGTGATGCCAAATTCCTACAGAAGCAGTTCATGGACGGGTAGGAGATCGATGCCTGAAAACCCAGACTTGGAACAGTGCAGATCTGGTTGCAAACTCCGCACTTCCTTGTGGTGTAACTTGGGGCAAGTTATTCAGTCTCTATGAGCCTCAGCTTCCCCATTGGTAAAATGGAGACAAAACGTGTTCCAAACTTCTAAGATTATTATAAAGATTAAGTAGCGAGATGTATACCGAGTTCTTGACACATAGTAAGCATTGAATAAATATTTCTGTTTTGATCATTCATAACAAGTGCACAATTTCCTTCTACTTACCAGACAATAATGAGAGTTATTTCATAGTGCTTCCCTAGACATTATTTCAGAAGTATTTCCACCAGACATATTTCCTCCACTTTATGAATGTTTAGTGATGCATATTAGTGACTTCAGAGGGGATGTTGAAAAGTGTTTCTTCTAAGTCTGGCTCTTCAAGACTCTTGGTGAACATGTACAACACATGGCTGCTAGTTGGGAACACTTTTCAAGAAGCAAATTAATATTCCTAGGGACTTCCTCCTTTTCCGTAAGCATACATATGTGACTGCTACTTCCACAAGTATATACTTTTTAGTCATCCCATTATTAAGGTGCAAAATTGAAGGCCCTAGAACAATGCCATTCCCCTGGTTAAAATAATTAGTTTACTATAAAAAAAGGGAAAGAAGAGGTCAGGAAATACTAAACCAAAGTCCCTTTGGTTTCGTATTTAAATATTTGAGCTGTGGGGTGTGTGTTCTAATCTGAATTTCAGAAGAGGAAAATAAACAGTACAAGAGCCAAATATGTATTAATTATGGTTTATTTATTTAATGCCACCGATGTGTATCAAGCTATGCAAAAGATAAATTGAAGAGGGAATTGAAGGGCAAAAATAAGGCGCCCGTTCAAGAGAGCTAACTGAATATTTTACATAGAAATTGGTGACTGATAAGAACATGTAGTAAAATCCACAGTGGAGATGGAGTGGGGACAAGGTTGAAGGGATGAGAAGAAAGGGCTAAAAGAGAGAACAGTGTAAACACTATTCAAGATACTGGCCATGCTAGGACATCGGCAGGGAAAAGTCCCTCTGCCCCCTCCTGACTTCTCAGAAACCTATGTGAACCAAGTTAGACAAGATTCCAAATCAGAGATAGTAGGTAGACCTCCTCACTGCACAGTTTACCACTAATTTCTAATCATGCAGAGCACAGGCTCAGGATGCTTCTGGTAAGATAATCCCTCCTTGATGAGTTAACATAAAGAAAATCACCAATCCTGACAGCAATGTGTAACTGTGGATACTTATGGACGCAATGACTAAAGTGTTGCTGCTTAAATGCCCGTTGGATGATTTCAGAACTTAGGCTCATCCAGAACCCTGCTGGATGATTCCACACTGGCTCTGGATGATTCCAGAACCCAGGTTCATCTAGAACGCCTGCTGGATGATTCCAGAATGCACACCATAGGCTTGTGTGAATCATTTTACAACAGTAGGAATCACAGACCATCCCCTTGACTTGATTTCCCAAAAAGACCTTATTATTTTTGATTCCCTTTACTGAGGTTTAAGTTGCATACAATTCACTCATTTTAAATGTGCACATCAGTGAGTTCTGATCAATGTGTACAGTCACATAACCACTACTAGAATCATGATATAGAAGACTGTCATCATCCCAAAAAGGTCTGGCATGCCCTTTTACAGTCAATCTTTACCCTCACCCCAGGCCCTCGAAAACACTGATCAACTTCCTATCAATAAAGTTTTACCTCTTCTAGAATTTCACATGAATGGAATGATACAGTATGAGTCTTGGCTTATTTCCCTATAATAATGCCTTTAAAGTTCACACATGTTCATAGGATGCGTTCATTATTCACCCCTCTTTGTTGCTAATAGTACTCTATTACATGGATACACCACAGTTTGCTTATCCAAGGACATTTAAGTTGCTTCCAGTTTGGTGCTATTATGAAAAAAAAAAAAAAGCTGCTATGAACATTGAAGTACAAATCTTTGTGTGAATAAATATTTTTATCTTTTTTCTGAGAAAATATCTAGGAATGAGATTGCTTGATCATACAGTGACTATTGTTTCTGTTAACAAGAACTGTCAAAATGTTTTCTACAGAGGCTACAACATCTTGCAGTCCCATCCTTGTTAACACTTGATACTATTAATATCAGTCATTAATTTTAACCATTCTAGTAGATGTGGAATGGAATCTCATTGTGGTTTTAATTTGCATTTCCCTAATAAGCAATAATGTTAAGCATATTTTCAAGTACTTATTTGCTTTCATAGATATTTTTTGGTAAAATATCCATTCAAATCTCTTGACAATATTTTTAGTATGTTATATTTTTATTGAGTTGTCAGAGCTCTTTATGTATTCAGGACACAAGTTCTTGATCAGATACTTATTTTGCAAATATTTTCTTCATATTTTCACAGGGTCTTTTGAAGAGGAAAAGCTTTTAATCTGGACAAAGTTTATCAATTTTTTTTTCATGATTTATTGTTTTTGTGTCCTATCTAAAATCTTTTTCTAACTCAAGGTTAAAAAGTTTTCTCCTATTTTCTGTAGAAACTTTATACTATTAGATCTTACACTTAGGGCTATGATCTATTTCACTTTAATTTTTATGTATGAAATGAATTCATACATAAAAATCATACAGGGATTGAGGTTCATTTTTGTATTTGAATATCCAATTGTTGCAGCACCATTTCTGAGAAGACGATTAAATTGTTTCTGCACAAAGCTAGTCAATGTCTCTGTGCCATAACAGCTAGCCATAACAGCAGTATCTGGAGTAAAAGGCGAGGATAAGATGATTTTGAAATAATGATGGAAATGTCAAAACATAAATGAAACATCACTCTCCAGACAGTTAAAATGATGATAAATTTCTTTATTTATTGATGTGGTAAAGATTAAGTGATGAATACAATATCCCAAAACAGAACACATGGGGTGATTTAATGTTTCTAAATAGAGTATGAGACAAAATAAGACACACAAAAACAGACAGACTAAAAGACTTACTCTGAAAAGCTAATCATGAGCATCTGTAGGTGTTGAATTAACAGTGGTTTCTATTTTTGGTAAATTTTTGAAGGTTTTCAATATGTATTGAAGATAAATTTGTACTAAAAAAGCTATTTCTGTTTTTAAAACATTGCTTGCTGTGGGTGGAAAGAAACAGAAATTGTAAGGCTAATTCATTCCATTTACTACTATGATGTCTTAATGAGTCTCAACGCCACATGAATAGCATTTAAAAAAAGCCAACACAGTTCCAAACAAGGTACCATTACCTGTAAAATACATTCTGACATCTGCAACTCCTGTATCCAAGGATGCTGAAGTTGAATGCATGACATAACAAAAGTTCTGGAAAACAAATAATGGTAGAAATTAGAAGACAAGTTATCTCAAATCTATTTTAATTCATATTCAGTTGTTTATGGCCATAAGGCAATATCAAGCTACTTTCTAAAGAATCTTGAGGTGACTCCTAATTACCTATAATTGGATGTTCTGCCTATCTGCAGTGGCTCCAGAAATACTATCCCCACTCATCCCAGGAGCTCTTCAGCTGAGTGGGATCATGTAACTCTACACCTATCTAGAGCAGAGCTTAAAACTGATTCAAAGAAAAGAACAAGATAAAGGAATTGGGGGTGGATTAGCACGGAGAAGAGATGCCTGAGGGACTTCTAAATTACTGCTTTCAAATTTTTGATAGTGAAGTTATTAACCAGTTGGACAAAAAAACAGAAGGAAATTAAAATTAAAATTAGAAAGATTTCGCTTGGGCCAAAGGGTATTTTTTTTTAATAACATTCTTCTGTTCATTTGCCAAACATTTTTGGAGCCTCCATTTTAGTCTGCGCTATTCCAAGGTGCTAAGGTTTTTCAGTGACAGTCAGGGTTTCAGATTCTAATGGGCTTGAAGCTGGATGGAGCTGGATGTCAAGGTTATAAAATACCAGGAAAAGGCTATTGAAACCAATTAAACAGTTTCCTTGCATTGTTGAGCTTGATAATGTCAATTGTCCCAGAATTATTAGACATCTTTCTGCTGAAAACAGGCACTGAACCATGTATTCTTTCAGGTCACTCCCAGCTTTGGGAAGTCATTATTTTCGGAATCTTCAGTACGCTACTTTAGACTTATGCTAACTTTTGAATTTTTGTTTTAAGACTACTTTTTAAGATAATGTTTTTGAGCACATACTCTGTGCCAGTCATTTCAAAAAGCACTTTACACATATTATATATACTACCTAATTCTCACTATCACCAGGCAATATTAGTGTCCTCATTCTACAGATAAGTGAGGCTCCAGTGGCTTAAGTAAATTACAAAGTGAGACAGCAACAGATGCAAGATTTGAACCAGAGTCTGTTTGACTCCAAAGCTCTTAACCATCTTTCTCTACTATGTATTTTTTATCCTTGAAATCAATCCATAAATAAAGGGTTTTGGAGATGGCTGATTAAGACAGCAACTCCTTCCCTAAATATAAGCAGGAACCTAGCCTAGGTGTAGGGCATTTCTAGCATAAATAGCAATATCCTGTCCTCTGGGGCCATAAGTCAAAGGACTCCAAGGTTCTGGCACAGGACACAGTCCAGTGTACACAAACATCTGCAGCAACATTCGCCAAGCTCAACACCAAACCATAACACAGAAGCTTACTCTTCTGTAGCTCCACCCCTGTTCGGACTCCTGAGTTCAGAAACTAGCCTCACATCATGAAGTTGGAGTGCTCAGTAAGGATTTGAGCCATAAGTGAGGAAAGCATTTAAGTAAACAATGGATTTTTGCTTCCCTCCCACACCTTTCACCATCCCTTGTGAATACTGTTCTTTGCTTATCAAGAACATAATGAGTTATTCTGGTAAATCAATTAGCTCCAACTTTTCTTGGCTTTGGGACAGAAGCAAGTCATTTAACTTTCCTAATCTTCAGTTTTCTCATAGATTTGTCATGAGGATTGCACACCATAATATGGCCATTCTGAGAAAAGTATACCTTTCAGCTTTTAATAAGCACTTCCTGTGTGCTAGGCACTTTATTAAGTGTTTTACCTGCATACATCACTCAATACTCACAACAACCCTATGAGGTATGTGCTTGTATCATCCCCACTTTTCATATGAAGAAACTGAGGCTAAGAAAAGTTATACAAATTGTCCAAGCTCAAACAGCTACAGAGTGGCAGAGCCAAGCATCAAAACCAGAGTATGTGACTTTTGAGCCCATATTATTTCTTCCCCTAAATCAGGGGTCAGAGAATTATGGCTCATGGAACAAATACAGCCTGTCACCTGGTTTTATAAACAAACTTTTATTGAAAACAGCTGCATCCATTTATGTATGTATTGTCTGTGACTTCTTTCACATTACAATGGCAGAGCTGAATAGCTGCAACAGAGACCATGCTGTCCATGAAGCCTAAGATATTTGCTATCTGGCCCTTTACAGAAAAAGTTGGCCAATTTTTGCTCTAAACACAATCTTCAATAACTGTCTTCAGCTCAAGCTGACAGGCAAAAAAGTCATAAAACTGACCCACGATCTTGATGATCATATTGTATTGGGTCACTAAGGCAAGACTCTTGAGGCCTTTAGCAAACTGCTTATTATGTATTTCTAATGTTGCAGCCCAATTGGTTCTTCCTGCCCACTGCACATAAACGCCAATATACTGAGACAGCAGTGTTGCAGTGGAGAAAGAGTTTATCACAAGGCAGCCAAGTGGAAAGACAGGAGACATTTCTCAAATCCAATTCCCAGAGAACTCAGAGACTAGGGTTTTTAAGAATAATTTGGCAGGCAAGGGGACTAGGGAGTGGGCACTGCTGATTGGTTGGGGATGAAGTCATAGGGGCATTGAAACTATCTTCATGTACTAAGTAAGTTTCTGGGTAGGGGGTCACAAAATCATTTGAGTCAGTTACTTGGTGTGAGTCACAGGTCTAGGTGGAGTCAGTCAGTTGCCAGAATGCAAAAGTCTGAAAAATATCTCAAAGACCAATCTAAGGTTTTATAACAGTGATGTATCTATGGGAGCAATTGGGGAAATTAAAAATATTGTGCCCTCCAGCTACAGGACTCCTGAGCAGAAAGCAGTTATGAAAAGGCAAGTTATAAAAGGCCAACATTAGAGTTTAACTGTGCCTCCATCCTAACAGAATGCGGGCCCTTACCATAATTCTAACCTTCCGACTAATTTATTGGTTTTACAAAGCCAGTTTCAGTCCCCAAGCGAAGAGGGGGTTAGTTTTGGAAAGGGACTGTTATCATCCTTGCTTTAAACTATAAACCAAATTCCTTCCACAGTTAGCTTGGCCTACACCCAGGAATGAGAAAAGACAGCTAGTGTGTGAGGTCAGAAGCAAGATGGAGTCAGTTATGTGAGATTTCTCTCACTGTCATAATCTTTGCAAAGGCAACTTCACTAGGAAAGGGCAGAGTAAGCAACACTCCTAAAACTTGGTTGGCCAAGAGTCCTTTATTTTGTAGAGCATCTGGTAGGACTAATGCTCCCGAAATACACTTCAGGAAATTTGGTTCTAGACAGTCCTGGAGCAAATCAGTCTTTGCAAATGTTCCAAATCTATAAAAGAACGTAATACTGGTTAGAGATCCTCCCAAAGCCTAAATCTGTGGTTCAAGGGTCTACCACCCACTGATCACTAGACTTTCCTTTTGAAAGACAAGAAAAAGCATGAGTCCTAAACAAGTGCCTTTTCAAGCATAACTGAGCTATGTGGGGACCTGGATTACCCAAGAAGTAGCCCTACATTTTAGACAAACATCAGTAATAAAATCATTATTGATTCCACCAATAAGTACTTCCTGAAAACCAAAAGTAACTTGGACATTAACCATTTCCCTCAATATCTTATATTCATAGAGTACTTTAGAAAATGAATATGAATAAGTAATTTTCATAACATTATGTTTAGATTTCTGTAATTTTGAGAAATAACACTCCCAGCTTCCATAGCTCTAACCATGGAAGAGCTCTTGTCCTCAAGCCACTGCCTCCTTTTCCTGCAGGTATTTATGTGGCTGAGTACTGAAGCAATAGGAAGACTTGAAGGAGAGGGTGTGACATACCAGTAAGTGGAGGTGGGATAAGACGACGGTTTTCAGGCTTCACTTTGTGAGAGTCATGATTTTCAAAAAGACATTTGCAAGTCTGATTTAAGAAAATAATTTTACAAGAACCGAGCCAGCATTCTCAGGAGGATATTTTCCTTGTCACTCACTGTCAGGCTCTTAAAGTTTTGAGGATTTTTGAATGAAGACTTTGGGGTCACAAATCTCTGCCTACAAAGATCATCAGGGAATAATAACTGAGAGATCTATTAAATCCCATTACTCAACTTATCTAATTAACACCCAAAAAAATTTACCTATATAAATTTCTTGTATTGATATACAAAGAGGAGATGTAAATAACATTGCCAACCCACCATAATAAAAGCACCTAATAAATTATTAAACATTCCCTAGGCTGCTATTAAGCCAGGTACTTTACATATATCATTTCATCTCATCTTCATCCCAGCCTGTAGCTGATATTAACACCTCTCTTTTATGGTCAGTGAACTAGAGCTCAGAGAGGTTAAGTAAACTGTGCAAGGTAGCAGAGCAATGAAAGATGTAAACTCTTGCCAGACTGCCCTAGCCTGGGCTTTAAGTCGCTCACTGTGGCTTCCATGTCTAAGAGAAGCAGATGGAACTCTGGTAGCAGCTGTCATCTTAATCTCAATATGTTATTTGAGTTTTGTTTTCTTTTGCTTCCAAGTAAGATTTATCAAAACAGAGTTCTTCATAAAGCCACATTTGATTAGGATTAAGAAGCACACAGTGAAGCTACTTAGACAAAACCTCACTTAGTCTTGCAGCAGGAAAATATCCACCTCCAGCCCACACCCCACACCCCACTCCACCACCATTGCCTTGCTTTATTTGGAAGCTTTTCAGATTTTTCTGCTAACACACTGTGGGAGTTTGACATGGCCCACCCTGAGAGCTGAGAGAATATTTTTTTTTTTTACATTTTTATCCTGTTTCAGGAAGATTGAAGAGAGAATGAAAAAAAAAGAAGAGGCTGCTTATCTTTTTAGCACTCACTGAAACAATTCAGAGTCACATTTGACGTAGTTTCCTAAACCATTAAGCAATTAGTTTCTACCACAAAAAAAAATTGTCAGTTAGACAGGAAGCCAATTCAACAACTGTTCCAAAATCTAGGAACTCAACATTAAAACCTCCACTAATAAACTGGTGCTAGTATTAAAAATCATAACGATAACATTTTTATTGCTCACCATAGGCAAAGCTTTGTGCTGAGTGGCTTATATGCACAATTATATCTGACTATTATAACCATATAAAGTAGGAGCTCTTATTAGTTCTATTTTACAGGTAAGGAAAATGAGGTTCAGAGGATTAAGGGATTTAACTAGTTTGCCAATGACATAGCTGGGATTCTAACCCAAGCCTTAGTCCACAGCCCAGACTACTAACTATTCCTCTGTATTCAAGGTCAGCGCACATTTGCTGTAAAAGACCAGTTAACATTTTCAGCATTTCAGGCTATGAAGTAACCATGGAACTCAATTCTGCTGTTGTAGCACAAACACAGACACAGACAAGAAGTGAACAAATGGCCAGGGCTGGGTGGCAATAAAACTTTCTCTTTTTTTTAATACATTCTAGCTGTACATATTTTCACAGTCCATGTGATAATCCAATACATTCATATAATCAAATTAGGGCAATTAGGATAGCCATCACCTTAAACATTTACTTCTTTTCTGTAGGAACAAATTATTCTCTTCTAGTTATTTTGAAATACGCAATTAATTAATATTAACTTTAATCACCCTAACAATCTATTGAACACCTGGTCTTACTTCTATCTAAGGCCAATGATACTTTGTTCACAAAAGCAGGCAACCAACCAGATTCGGCCCAAGGGTCACACTTTGTTGACCTCTGTTCTATTACTTTATAAAAGAAGATTTGAGCTGAATCTGCTAAGGATGGAGTAGATTTCAACCGGTGAAGAGAAAAAAGAAAGGAAAAAATACAGAGGTTTGTAAGCAGGTGTATATACAGGCCACACTTTATATTAGATGGTAGGAATCTTTCTCTGAAGAGGTAATATTTGAGTTAAAGTTTTTTCTTTAAGAAAACCATCAAGCAATCAAACAAAACAAAAAGTATCTATTGTTCACGGAATTGAAGAGTCCAGAAGCACGTCAAGCTTCCGGTGTGGCTTGATGCAGGTGCTCAATCAATGTCACCCATAGAAGGCTGAACAAGCATAAAAATGCCTTCATTTGCTCAAGAAACATTTATGGAATTTCTTCATTCACATGAACCCGCTCTTAGCATTAAGAGTACCCTCAATGAATAAGGCTCTGTCCTTGAGTACAAGAAGGTTCAAGTCCAGTGGGTGCCATCATAGGAGACAGTCTGCCTGAGGGCAAAATTCACATAGAAGAAAACAGGACTGAGAAGTGGAAAGGAGGAGAGATTTGGTGGAATTGATGAAGCACCTGGATCAAGCCATGCCTGAAGCTACACCTACATCTCAACTTTTCAATCCCATAAACCACTGATTTCCTTATATTTTGTTTCTGGTTTCTCACTGGTTGAAATAACTTCAACTGGAATATTCCTTCTTCAGAGAATCTGAAGCTGACCATCCAAATCAGGCTAGGTCTTCTCTTATATCTACTCATAACACCCAGTACTTTTTTTTTTTCAGTACACTTATCACAACTGCAATTAAGTTATGTAATTGATATTTTTAGCAGCAATCTCTCCTTAGAGCTCTAGAGAGCTCCCATATTTTGGCCCATAATGAGTGCTTAATAAATTGTTTTTAATGTTTTAGAGCATGATATGGTTTTCACGTTTTGGGGCATAATAGGGTTTGGATTTGTGTCCCCACCCAAATCTCATGTAGAATTGGAGGAGGAGCCTGGTGGGAGGTGATAGGATCATAGGGTCCTATCACAAAGGTGGATTTCCCCCTTGCTGTTCTCATGATAGTGAGTTCTCCCAGGATCTGATGGCTTAAAAGTGTGTGGCAGTTCCCTGCTTAACTCTCTCTCTTCCTCCTGCCACCATGTAAAGAAGGTACCTGCTTCCCCTTTGCCTTCTGCCATGATTGTAAATTTCCTGAGGCTTCCCAGTCATGCCTCCTGTTACACTTCTGGAACTGTGAGTCAATTAAACCTCTTTTCCACATAAATCACCCAGTCTTGGGTAGTTCTTCACAGCAGTGTGAGAATGTACTACTACAGAATAGTTTTAGGTTCACAGTAAAATTGAGCAGAAAGCACAGAGAGTTTCCATATACCTCTTCCCTACACCCCACCCTCCCTCCCCCCTGCCACACACAAGCAACTTTCCCAACTATCAGCATCTTGCACTGGGATGGTACATTTGTTACCATTAATGAACCTACAGTAACACATCATTATCACCCAAAGTCCATAGTTTACATTAAGGTTCTCTCCTGGTATTGTACATTCTATGGGTTTTGACAAATGTACAATGGCATGTATCCACCATTGTAGCACATTTTGCTGCTCTAAAAATCCTGTTCTCTGCTTATTCATTTCTCCCTCCACCCTAAATTTACCACCCTGGTAAAAAATTTTTACAAAACAAACAAAAGCTACATTTTTATGTCTTTACTAAATGGGATTCTGGCATCTCTTCTGGTCTTTTCTTCCAGCCTCTAGGATGGCTCCTACAAGTGTAGCATTTTCCATGTCTATGTTAGGGATTCCTCTTAAGAGCTAGGATCAGTGCTGTTAAGCTCATCAGGAAGGAACATGGGGTACCCCACAAAGTCTTAGGAAGGTAGCAAGGAAACGTCCAGGCTTATGCTCTCCACAGCTTTCGTTCTATTTTTTAGAAATAAGCAGCCCAGCTGCTTTTTGTCCTGAGTGCCAAAATGCATCAGGAATGAGGCATAATCCTCCCACTTCCAACAGATTCACTTAGTGTAATGTCACAGGTAAATGTATCAGAACCCAGTAGATGTTCTACTTATGGTAATTTCTCTGAAATGTTACTAACACTTCTCAAAATATAGGTGTTGCCTTGAAGCATGTGATGAGAGTACAGTTTGCCTCTTTTCTGGCTCTTCATCTTGGACTCCCCCACATAACAAAATGCTCCCAACAGTTAACAATTCTGTTTTCTCGGTTTATTTCAAGGGAAAGGTACTCCAAGCCTCATGGTTCAGAACTCCCTGTCTGATCTCATTAATGCAACTTATGTCATATTTATCATTGCCAACATTAAGGAAAAGAATATGGGTTGCCCCCAGCGTCTCTGAAAAACACTCACTCTTTCCATTCTTGTCTGCCTGCTAGATTTTCCGACAAAGACAGATTGGGAGAGTGGGTGGTGATACGGTGTGGAGTACACCTTCCTGTTTGAAGGTGATGAGTATACTTTAGCACCAACTGATTTAGTAATAGGAGGCTGTATTGCCGCGTTTCCAACATCTGCCTCCTGAGAAAAGTCATAAAGCTCATCCATGGTTTCTCCTGGCCTTTATCTCCAGCCCGATCCTCAAACCATCCCCCTTCCCTCCCCACTGAGTGGTGCAAAGCATCAGCAACAGGAGAATGAGGTGTTCTCTCTTCTGGGGTGGGGCAGGGCTCCAATACGTTGAGCTTTACAACCTCACAGAATAGATCCTGCAAGGAACAGGTGAGAGAACAATTGACAGGATTTGGGATTCTTCTTACAGGATGCTTCATTCATTCAGGAGATATTTATTGAGCTTGTTCTATCTGCCAAATAGAGCTCTGGGGATGCAATGATGTGAAGGAAAGAAAAAAAAGATGATGGTCCAAGCCTTCATGAAGCTAAAAATCTATTCAGAAGACAAATGCTGATCACACAAATGGCACAGATACATGTAAAAACCCCAATTATGATTAATGAGCTGTGTTGCCTACAATAAGTCGCATCTCCAGAACCCACCACAAGATGACAGTTTCATTCATATTTTATGTTCTATTGACAAGCTAGCCTGTAAATTTAATCCACATTTGGAACCCACCGAGAGCACGCACAATATCAAATATACAGGGCTTCTGTGCAACTTCAGAATAAAGGGTGGCTCCGGTTAGAAGTAAAATTTCCAGGAAAAAAGTCTTTTTAGTTACCCAGCCTAGCATGAGGGGAGAATATCCAGCAACAGGATACGTGTGTGTGCATGTGTGTATGACACTGTAGGAGGAGAAAAAAACACCAGCAAAGTGGGGACACACCTGTTCTACATACACATGCACATGCACACACACACGTACACACGCATACACATACACACACACAAATGCACAGACACACACATACACACACACAAACACACAAGTGCATACTCTCAAATTTAAAATGGAGGAAGCTTGAACCCTCCCTGGGTTGCCATTGCTGTTTGTTACATGTGTTAATGACAGAGCATTGCACTTCTCTCTGACATACATAAACAAAGCTGAGAGCTGTTAATAGGTTTGAAATTACATTATGGATTGCTCAAAACAAAACTGTTACTGTTTTAGAGGCAGACCACAAGGGAAAGAAAACTCGGAGTAGATAAAACTGCCCAGAATTCCCTTGATGTGGGAATACAACCGCTGTCTCAGATTTTTTATTCCAGACCAAGGCTAGAGACTGGAGGAGACATGGATCAAAAATCTGCTCAACTTAGAGTTAGCCATCACATCACTGTGGCTAGACACCTGCTAGGGAGCTAGACTCCATGCCAGCCTCTGCCAGCAACTGCTGGAGTCAAAGACTGACAATTCCAAAATAATTCTGGTCACCAATCTAAATGATTTACCCAGCCCCATTCTGCATACAGGTAGCTGTGCTTCCAGTAAGTGCAGGTAAGTAGCCACTTTGTGATTCTAAGAGAGTCTCATTAAAGCCTTCCTTGCATCAGCTGGTTAAATCATGTTGCTGTGTCTCCGATTTCAGATTGGATTCAATTTTCAGCTCTGCCAGTTACTATGTGATATCATGCAAGTTATCCAACCTCTCTGAGACCCAGTGTTTTATTCTGCAAAAATAAGAATAAAAGGTAGTTACTCTTTGGCTGGGTGTAATGGCTCATGCCTGTAATCCTAGCACTTTGGGAGGCCAAGGTGGGCGGATCACCTAAGGTCAGGAGTTTGAGACCAGCCTGGCCGACATGGTGAAACCCCATCTTAAATAAATAAATAAATGGTAGTTAGTCTTCACTCCAGTTTTGAAACTGCCCGCATGGACTGAATATGACAAAACGTGTGAAGTAGTAAGCAGAGTAGGAAGCTCATGTTTTGTTTATCTCCTACCAATTTGGTGCAATATTAAGCTAGATATTTTTCTAAGCTCTTACAATTATTAATCCGTTTAATCTTCATTCTGTTATTATCTCTTTTCCAGAGAAGGAAACTGAGGCATAGAGAAATTAAAAATATGTCCATGATCACAGCTAGGGGAGCTGTGACTCAAATTCACACCTGACTCTAGAATCCACACACTTCGCCACTGAACTTAGTTGGGAACTGAGAAATGTTTATCAGTCTCACTATTTCATCCCTCATTTCAAGCAGTCTCCAAATGCAGCTGATTTATCTTTCCTTTGATGCATTTCACTCAACTCAACCTTTCCATTCCACTGTCACCCCTTTACAAAATTCCAGTCTCCTACTATCTAATCCACACTACACATGATTTTAAAAAATCAAGTGTCTGAAATATTGCTTTCCTGCCTGCCCAACCAGCTCAAACGCCTTCCACAGCTCCCCTTTCCTTGCAAGGTGAAGCCCAAACAGTGGTAAGTCCTCCTCCAACCAGACCAACCTGAATTGCCTGTTGTCATCATGTAAACCCTGTGCCCTCATCACCCTGCACCATCCAGACCTCCACATAGGTTGTCACCACTCTGCCCACCTCACATTCACCCATACTGGCACTTTCCCCAGAAATGCCTTCTCCACTCCTTTCAAGCCTTTGCACTCCTTTACAACTCTTTAAGATCCACAGTTCAAGTCTATGAGTGAAGTTTAAACTGAGAAGGTTAATGACAAGTGGTGAACTAGAGTAAAGAATGCAATGGGAGAGGTGTTCTAGGAGCGATCAATCTGGTCACAGATCCTAAATAGACTACAAGAGAGACACACAGAGAGAGATTGAGAGAGAGAAGGAGGGAAGGAAGGAGAAACAGGGAGAAAAAGAGTGAGAGAGAAGGAAAGAAAGAGCAGAGAGAGATGGAGGGAGAGAACAGAAAGATTAAAAGAAAGAGAAGGAGGGAGACAGAGGGGAGAGAGAGAGAGAGAAGTTGAGGAAGAGAGAGAGTGAGGGTTGGGGAGGAAACAGGGAAACCAGTGAGCCCAATACTGCAGTTATTCAACATCTCTTTCTTTGGTGAAAAACAGAGATCTTAAGCAGGTGTCCAATAAATCAAATATAACCCACAGACATGTTTCTCTGCTTCATCATTATTTAATAAGGAGAATTCACAGGAAAATCCAGATTTCTAGATTCTCTTTAAAAACTAGAAGATTTAGGCTGGGTGTGGTGGCTCATGCCTATAATCCCAGAACTTTTGGAGGCCAAGGTGGGAGGATTACTTGAGGCCAGGATTTGAGACCAGCCTGAGCAGCATAGCAAGAACCTGTCTCTATAAAACAAAAAATTTTAAAAAGGCAGGTATGGTAGCATGCACCTGTAGTCCCAGCTACTGGGAGTCTGAGGTCCCTGCTTCAACAACAATAAAATCAGAAAATGTAGTCACCCTGGACTCCACATTACCCTTGGCAACATTTGTCTAATCTGAGTAGAGCTATTTCTTTTGGACAGCACATTCACTCTCCAGTTTGCCACATTCCTCACTGCTCCCTATTACTCCTAAACATTGAAGTCAAGTTACCAGTTATCATCACTCTTGTACTATCTCTTTTCTTGACTAGAAGTCTCCTTCTCATAACTAAACCTCTATCATAAGAGGCGAAATCATACACAGACCAAGAGGGACACATATTTTAAGGCAAATGGAAGCAAATACCTTTTGGGTAGAAGTGAAGACTATCCCATGTCTTCAATATAGCAACACCGGGCCTGATTCACTGTGTACCTACTATAGGTCGGGCCCTCAGGTTTATATCCTTCCTGGGACTTGGACCTCTCTGCCAAGACTTGCTCTGGTTTGCCCTCCTCTCATTCCATCTTCCAAATCAAGACTGACTAGGTCTGCCCCCAAGGTTGAGTCCGATGCCCTGAACCTTTTCCTAACTTGCTCTGACTACAGTAATCATCCTCGTCTTTGGACACTGCTCACTAATTAGGCAGTCACAGAAACTCATTCTAAATATGGTATGAAGGGCTGAGGATGGCTTCATACACTCTACCTCTCAGGCTACAACTTAATAGGAGCCTGCTGTGCTTTCACTTAATAGCTATAAGTAGGTTTCCTGAAGCCTCCAATTCCTAACGAGTTCCTCTCAGGTGCTACCCTGGGGAAGTCAGTCTTGAGGAATGAGATGGAGGGAAAGCCAGATAACCAGGAGAGCAGCTGCAGTTTTCCCTGCCCCATATAATGAAGTTCTGTGTAAGAGCCCACTTGGAGGTGGGGGTCAGGTGGAATGGTTCCACTACGTAAAAAGATAATAATAACGATAAATAGTTAAGTTTGAAAAGCAATGCTGTAGCAGTTATGGTTTTGTTGCAAGCAAGAGAAACCAGCTCCAACTAACGGAGTTTATTGGAAAGTTAATGTCTGGAAGAGCGAGGTACTCACGGATGCTATGGAGAGCCCAGGTGGTCAGGCTTGACAGCAGGCAGGCACTAAGAAGCAGGCACCAGGATGTCAGGTAGGATGTAAACCAAACACCCTGTAGTCAAACGGTTCCGACGCCATCCTGTAGCCACTGCTGTTGCCGTAGCTGAAAAGAATGGCTTCCCACGGCGACCC
Organism: Plecturocebus donacophilus; assembly: GCA_004027715.1. Classification (NCBI taxonomy): domain Eukaryota; kingdom Metazoa; phylum Chordata; class Mammalia; order Primates; family Pitheciidae; genus Plecturocebus; species Plecturocebus donacophilus. Next base: position 44,693 of record PVKP010016482.1, read on the forward strand.
TCTCCTTACATGATTCACTCAGAATTCCAAGCCCTAGGGAAACACATCCCATTAACCCAGGACTTCTCCACCATGGGACTGCTGACGTTTGGTGCTGGATCTTTCTTTTTTGTGGGTCCCTTCCTGTGCATTGCAGAAGGTTTAGCAGCGTCCCTGGCCTCCACCTGCCAGATGCCAGCAGCAACCCCCCCCCCGACCAATTCTATTAACCAAAAGCTGTCTCAGACATTGCCAAATGTCTCCTGGGGACACAACTGCCCACAGTTGAGAACCACCAAGTTAGCCCAACATCAGTCACACCCTGGCTATTTTGGAGCATGAGGGCAGGGTCTGTGACCTCTGCTTTCATATCAGAAAGAAGATGCCTAGAATTGTCCTCCACACCCAATACAATAAAGGCATACAATACAATACTTACACCCAATACAATAAAGATTTAATTCTCCTCTGAATTAAATCAAGAGCCATCAAGTTTTACAACAAGGAAAACGTAAAAATCCGCAAAGGAGAAGCACCACCACTTTAGGCTGTAAGCAGAGAGGGTTTTCTTTCCTACCCTACAAACTGGCCAACAGTCCTTACAGATGGAGGACAGGGATTTCCCAGGGGCTTTCACATTAGCGATCACCTGCCCCGCATTGGCCCTTCCTAAGCCACCCATCAGCTGAGTACTCCAAGTCAAGTTGAAAGAGAAACAGCTGGTTTGAGAGACTTCCCGTCTGAATTCCCTGCTTAGGAGTTCTCGTTACCAGATGGGATTTAGAGACCCTTTTAATCTGGGTGGCGTGGGGAGGTCACAGGTTAGCTCTTCATTGACAGAAAGAGCAGATTTGTTCCTCCTGCACCCGAACTTCAGTCACACTGAACCTGCACTGTGTGACTGTCATGGTCTCAGGATTACATGAATTTGCCGCAGCAAACTTGCCTCTGCCATTGTGTGTGTTAGTCTGTTTTTCATACTACTGTAACAAAGTCCCTGAGACTGGGTAGCTTATAAACAAAAGATGTTTAATAAATGACTCACAGTTCCACATGGCTGGGGAGGCCTCAGGAAACTTAGTCATGGCGGAAGGTGAAGGAGAAGCAATATCTCCTTCTCAAAGAAGCAGAAAAAGAGTGTGAGTGAAGGAAGAACGCATAGACCCATCAGATCTTGTGAGAACTTGCTCCCTATCACGAGAACAGCATGGGGAAACTGTCCCCATGAGCCAATCACCTCCCATGAGGTTTCTCCCTCAACATGTGGGGATTATGATTCGAGATGAGGTTTGGGTGGGGACACAGTCAAAGGGGTGAACCACAAACCTCACATCTTTGAAGCTCTTGAAACTCAAACTCAGCTCCAGCAGAACAAACAGCTTAAGATCATTCAGATAATGAGGAAAGAAAGAAGGTGGGAAAATGAATATGAAGACAAAAAACTAAATAAATGTCTAAAGAACTTGAATGACCTCTAACTGCTCTGTCTAAATTTTAAGTTTGCTTTCTACTTGCAATTCATTCTTAGTACACAATTACATCCTAAATAGATAATCCTCTGTAGAACAGTTCTTATGTAAACAGCCAGTAATTTTGATATATTAGAATTAAAAGAAATTTCCAAAGGCCAAATTCTGCCATGTTTTAAGAAATATGTCTTGGTTATTCCAGGAATAATTTTGCTTCAGGGACCCAATTAAAGTTATCAAAACTCTAGGTTCTTCTGGATGCTAAAAATGCAATATATTTTGTACATACCTCTACAGGTTATTATTTTTAGGGATTTTATTTTACAGATTAAAAAGAAATTTAACCAAGGGGAAGGGTTTTTAGAAGATCACATAATTCTAAACCACAAACAAAAAGCACAAAGCTCTGTAATCATGAAGGCTTGCAAAGAACAAGCAGGTTTGCTCACGGAGAGTTGAAATAGGTTTGCCTGTGAGATGAGGCAATTTTCAATGTTTTGAAGTTTAAGATGCGGTAAGCACAGTTCACACGAGGCATAATCAAGAAGCAGTTGTTTCTGCCGCTGCAAAATTATGGGGTACCCCATATGGGCTAGCATCTTGTGCGTTTGTATATACGGTAATTTCCCTGTGAGAAGCCTGACATTCCGTGCTTTCTTCAGGAAGAAAGGGAAACAGCACTGGGGACAGTTGATTGATGACAGGCTTTCAAGTATGTCAATCCTCGTGCCTGCAATTGTTAAAAGTATGGGCCAACCAGACCAGCCAAAGAGGAGAGAGAGAAATGGAAAAGGTGTTATGTGTGAAATAGAACAGGTAAATAAAAACAATTCTGTTTCCGAGACCTGCCAAAATATTTGTTATCCTGATAACAGGGTGAAGTCCCTGACAGATTTCACTTAGCCAGATATTTTACTTGCAAGCAACATTAGAGCAACTTGACCTTTATCGATTCATAACGAGCAAAGAATTTGTCTGTTAAGCTGCAATTTCTGTTACATGGCTTCAAGAAGCAAAAGAGAGAGAAGAGAGAAAAAGCTCATTTGTCGATTTTCCTGTTGAAATATCGCCAGGTCAACCCTACGTGATGTGGTCCAGCTGAGGAGACCCCAGTGTGGCCACCAGAAGTCATACTCTGGGAAAATGAGGATCCAAGGGGAATCCTCCTGGAGCTACGCTTACAGATGCTGAAAATCTCAGATTGTTTTTAAAAAACAAGTTGAATTTTTTTTCTATAGTCTAATGCAGGGACCAGCAGATGTTTCCTGTGGAGAAACAGAGAGTAAATATTTTAGGCTGTGTAAACTCTATGGTCTCTGTCAGGACTACTCAACTCTGCCGTTGTAGCTTAGAAACGTGCTGTAAATGAATGAGCATGGCTATGCTCTGGGAACACTTGGTGTTACAGAAGTAGGCACTGGGCTGGCCTTAGCCTGTGGGCCTTGATTCGTGGACCCTACTTTAGTGGCTGAATGGGCTCCATAGGCCATAGCCTCAGAGAAGCCACCCACTATCCAAGGGCTGGAGGAATTTTTCAATGTGACAGCAATCAAATTTTGCTTCAACCAGTCTGTAGTGAATTCCTGTAATTTTACGTTGCCTTGAAATCTATTTTAAATATAAGTTTAATTTTCTCTTACCAGAGCAGGGCTTAGTCACTTCTGACACAGTTTCCAGGCCTCTGCCTCCTCCTAGCTTCTTGACATGTTGGATTCAGATATCGGCCGTATACAACCACCTCCTGGCCTCCTGGTTGAGAGGTGGTCACTTCCCTACAAGACAGCTGAGTACCATCTATCTGACTCACTCCCCTGGCACCCACACCCCCCATGGATGGCAGACATGCCACAGCGACCACCTGTTAGCCACCCCCCTCAGAACTGGCGCCTGCGTGCTCTAAACCCACCAATTAGATCTCTGTAGGAAACCTGT